>CAKAOJ020000475.1:70000-215000 GCA_916701645.2 Sebastolobus alascanus
CTTGTCAGGGAGCGAGAAAACAGCGCGGTGTCGTTTAAAAACAGATTTAAACAGCTAAAATTAACTCAGAATATAATGTCCCGTGTTGTCAAAAGTGATATTTTTTGGGCTTTTATATTATAAAGCAGGTTTAAGTGCGATATAAATACTGTGAAAGTATCGAAACGCTCGATCCTTCGGAGAAATACACATATTCAGAAACTGAGCCGTCAGGATTTCTGTCCATTTGTGATGTCACAAATCTATATATATTTATTTGTGTCTTCAAAATCAAAAATACGTTTAGGCAAGAAAACCACTTAGTTAAGGTAAGGGAAAACGTCATGGTTGCTGTCGCCATCATAGTTTTTGGCCGTCGCCATCTTGGTTTTTGGCCGTCACCTTCTTGGTTTTTGGCCGTCGCCATCTTGGTTTTTGGCCGTCGCCATCTTGGTTTTTGGCCGTCACCATCTTGGTTTTTGGCAGTCGCCATCTTGGTTTTTGTCCGTCGCCATCTTGGTTTTTGGCAGTCGCCATCTTGGTTTTTGGCCGTCGCCATCTTGGTTTTTGGCCGTGGCCATCTTGGTCTTTGGATGTCGCCATCTTGGTTTTTGGCCGTCGCCATCTTGGTGTTTGGCCGTCGCCATCTTGGTTTTTGGCCGTCGCCATCTTGGTTTTTGGCCGTCGCCATCTTGGTTTTTGGCCATCACCATCTTGGTCTTTGGCCGTCACCATCTTGGTTTTTGGCCGTCGCCATCTTGGTTTTTGGCCGTCACCATCTTGGTCTTTGGCCGTCGCCATCTTGGTTTTTGGCAGTCGCCATCTTGGTCTTTGGCCGTCGCCATCTTGGTCTTTGGCCGTGGCCATCTTGGTCTTTGGATGTCGCCATCTTGGTTTTTGGCCGTCGCCATCTTGGTGTTTGGACGTCGCCATCTTGGTCTTTGGCCGTCGCCATCTTGGTTTTTGGCCGTCGCCATCTTGGTTTTTGGCCATCACCATCTTGGTCTTTGGCCGTCACCATCTTGGTTTTTGGCCGTCGCCATCTTGGTTTTTGGCCGTCACCATCTTGGTCTTTGGCCGTCGCCATCTTGGTTTTTGGCCGTCGCCATCTTGGTCTTTGGCCGTCGCCATCTTGGTCTTTGGACGTCACCATCTTGGTTTTTGGCCGTCGCCATCTTGGTTTTTGGCAGTCGCCATCTTTCTTTGGCCGTCACCATCTTGGTTTTTGGTCATCGCCATCTTGGTTTTTGGCCGTCGCCATCTTGGTTTTTGGCCGTCACCATCTTGGTCTTTGGACGTCGCCATCTTGGTCTTTGGCCATCGCCATCTTGGTTTTTGGCAGTCGCCATCTTGGTCTTTGGCCATCGCCATCTTGGTCTTTGGCCGACGCCATCTTGGCTTGGCCGTCGCCATCTTGGTTTTTGGCCGTCACGATCTTGGTCTTTGGACGTCGCCATCTTGGTCTTTGGACGTCGCCATCTTGGTTTTTGGACGTCGCCATCTTGGTTTTTGGCAGTCGCCATCTTGGTTTTTGGCCGTCGCCATCTTGGTTTTTGGCCGTGGCCATCTTGGTCTTTGGATGTCGCCATCTTGGTTTTTGGCCGTCGCCATCTTGGTTTTCGCCGTCACCATCAGCTCGTGTTTACAACATGGGAAGTCGTGTACGCAATTTTCTTGCCGTTCAAGTGGTTTAGTCGTGAGAACACTGCTGCTTAGCAACGGCAATATTAACATTACTGTCGGCGTCTAGAAGCCACAGAAGGTTACGATTTAGCAAGCTAGCAAGCGGGTAACATAATGTAGTAAATGTAAAGACATAATGGCAGAGGAGAAAGATGAGGTCGTTGGGAATATCAACATTCAGCGTTAATGTGGAGACGCTCAGGAGGAACAGCTTCGCCTCCAACAAACACATGTCATCTCCTCGCTGACATTAAACCACCGACACCGACATCATCTAGACGATGGCGGCGACTACGTGATTAATACTGTCACGTTTTGATTGGCTGTGTTCAGTGATGGTAAAGAATATTCCCACAGGGGCGTGAGTTCAAATCAAGACCAGACGGGAGTCACAACCACAGAGAGGCTCGACACTTTCAATCCCACTGAGAGGTTTTAAATTAAACATCATGTCAACACTTCACTTTAACGCAGCACTAACAGTACTGCGAGGTCGAAGAAGTACTCGGATCCTTTACTTAAAGGTCCAGTGTAGGATTTAGATCCCCAAGTATCAAAAATGAAATATAATATTCATAATTTTTTTCCTTAGTGTATAATAACCTGAAACTAAAGTCACAGTAACACAATTGATATTTCGGAGGTATCATATGAAACTATAAAACCTGATGAATCCATCGGTACCAACCATGTCAGACTAGCTTGTCATGAAGGAGGTTAAATAATGCTCCAAACTTACACTAAATTTTGGCGAGGAAAAACTGTCATGTCCATTTTCAAAGGGGTCCCTTGACCTCTGACCTCCAGATATGTGAATGTAAATGGGTTCTATGGGTACCCACGAGTCTCCCCTTTACAGACATGCCCACTTTATGATAATCACATGCAGTTTGGGGCAAGTCATAGTGAAGTCAGCACACTGACACACTGACAGCTGTTGTTGCCTGTTGGGCTGCAGTTTGCCATGTTATGATCTGAGCATATTGTTTTATGCTAAATGCAGAACCTGTGATGGTTTCTGGACAATATCTGTCATTGTTTTGTGTTGTTAATTGATTTACAATAATAAATATATACATACATTTTTACAATAATAAATATATACATACATTTGCATAAAGCAGCATATTTGTCCACTCCCATGTTGATAAGAGTATTAAATACTTGACAAATCTCCCTTTAAGGTACGTTTTGAACAGATAAGAAATGTGCAATTAATCGTGATTAACTATTTAATCGACTGACAGCCTTGATATATACGTTTGTTGTGTGTTTTGCTAATGTTGCACATTGCTGTTTTTATTATATGTACAGCCCTTTGAGGCATGCTTTGTGATATTAGGCAATAATAAACTTTGACTTGACTATTGAGGCAGAAATCTCGAACCCTGAAAAGATGAATCCAAATCTATCTGGACTCTGGATGAAAAGACCCTTTAAAATGTGTCCACTTTGGAGACGACGGTCAGTGTGGAAAGAAGCCAAAACAAAGCAAATATTTAACTATATATATATATTTGTCTGCATTTATTTCAAGTTTTTATTGTTGATTTCATAGTCACTATTTATTGTTTTATTTCTGTGTGATAAATGTTGAGCTAAAATAAATCAGATGGAGGGAACAATAAAGTTTTATCTCATCCTGAAACCTTTTTGTTTTCTTCTCCCTCTCAGATTAAATCTACAGTTTCACACATCTGAAATATAAATGTTGATTCTCTGGTTGAGTTTCTAACAACACACCTGGTGTTTGGTGTTTCCTGCAGATGGCAGCAGAGAACAAAGAATGAGCTGCAGGGAGACGACGGTTCATCTTCAGGTAACATTACATGTATGCATTTAAATCATCGGTTATTATTATTATTATTAGTAGTAGTAGTATTTCCAATTAAATCCATGTTAAAAGCATGCATCAAATAATAACAATATATGATAATATATAATTAATTAACATTTTATAATTAATGTATTTTTAAATGACTTTATACTGTACATTTCAATATAATATAATACATTGGTTTGCTATAATAATAATAATAATAATAATAATGATAATAATAATAATAATTATAACAATAACACACTTTTTATTATTATTTTATAATATATTATTTTATATATTATATTATTTATATAGCAAGCTTCACAGACATAAAACCAAAAATACACAGTGCAATTACAATTTATTAGATAAAAGACCGTAATTATTATTAATATAATATATATTATTTAATATAACAGGTGAAAACAACAGAGCCAGATAAAACTGGCAACGGAATTATATTTACATTACATTACAAGAATTTAAGATTGAATGCATACATTAAAAAATTGATATAATCATATATTAATATTATAATAATATTATTGATATAATATCCCACTGTGTTACTCATTATGTTTGACACATAATCATAATTTTAGTAATAACAACAGCAATATAATTTAAAATTTTGCTCAAAAAGTAAAAGTAAAATCTTTTGGAATAAAATACATATCTATAAATTTAAATAAATATTAAACTTTAAATTTAAAGATTGTGTCTGTTATTGTTATAATAATAGTGTTTGTTGCATGCAGAAATAAGAAATAATGTGTGTAAATACATACATATTGTTTTTATTGTGCAAATGTATGGATGCATTTTATTTTGCTAGATGTTTCTTGGTAAAGATCCTTAACTCACAGGAGTGATTTTGCAGTATATGAACATGTAGCAGCAGGAATATAAAGTGTGTGTGATGTATTGTGTCTGGTGTGGACGACAGACGGTGATCTGGTGTCTGAGACGGAGACAGACAGAGGAGGAAGCAGAGCGTGGCGTTGCTCTCTGGTTTATTTAGTGTGTTTACAGTCAGTCGGAGTAAACAACGCCGCTGTTTGTTCCCTTTACGTTTACAACAAACACCACGAAGCTGCAGGCTGCTGCTGCTGCTGCTGTCACCGTGTTTGTAGTTCAGACGTCCAATTATTACTCAGCACCAACCTTCATCCAATTATTATCCAACACACACACACACACACACACACACACACACACACACACACACAGTCTATTATCATCTCTCTTTATGTGACGGCGCTGAACAACAAGAATTATACACCTTAATTAACCAGCCAACATGTCAGTGTATTTATAATAACTACTGACACAGAGAGGGAGATTCAACACACACACACACACACACACACACACACACACACACACTGTAAAACACTGTAAATCAAACGGTTGAACACTGTAAAAAGAAACTAGAGTCCAACTCTATACTGAATACTAATCTGTACACTAGTCTTATATGTTAAAACTCTCTCCCAACTCGTCAAATACCGATGTTTGGTCAGCGCCCCTCGGGATCGGAAACCGATGTACGAAGGCGCCTTTTAGTGAAAGCATGTGACGAACCGGGCTTTCAACTAACTCCAATGTAAACCCACCAACGGCGTTATTCAACGGTCGGAGCAGTGACGTAGTATTAATAGAGTTAGAGTCCATTCAGGATGGTAGGGAGGGGAGAAGGATGGGTCAAACAAACACAAGACTTTCAACCAGGAGACCGCTGTTCGGAAACTTAAGTACGGAAGTTACGTGACAAAAACGACTTAATTAGCTTCAGGAAAAGATTGCGGTTTGGGTCAATGTAACTCTGGAAGTGTTGTAACTTAAGTACGGAAGTTACGTGACTAAAACTACCTAGTTAAGTTTAGAAAAAGATCGCGGTTTAGGTTAAAATAACTCCGTCACGTGATGCCTTTGGGCCCAAAAAGACTTTTTCCATTAGACTTACATTGGGAAAGAGACGTCTGTAACTCAGAGGATCATTTATTTTTAGGTGAATCAACTCCCCAGTATGAACACTCTAATAGTCCTTATTTAAATCATTAAATTTTTAAAGTTGTAAAACGCACTAATAGCTGAATCAGAGTTATTTCTCTTCCTCCGTTCATGTGAATGAGACCCAGACCGAGGCTGGAGCGCCAAGCCGTGACGACGGCGTGACGTTGGGATCCCGTGGACCGAGTCATGTGACCGAGCGGACGCTACTGCGCATGTTCCATTTGCCCAAGATCCGGGTACTTTTCCAGACGGAAGTCAAACCATTTAGGCTTCAAGTTCCACTGAGCAACTATCATAGGAATGAACGGAGCCCCGCCTCCAACGCTGGATCCAGTTCTCTTTATACATCCATGGAAACAATACATTAAATTTCGTGACTATTTCACGAACTGCTGTGCGATTGAGCTGCTTAGATAAGGACGGTAGTTTTTAAAAAAAACAAACAATCAAATATAATTTTTTATGCAATTTTTCAGTTTTTAATGAACTCCATTTCCCATAAACCCACACACCGCCCTGGGCTGAACGTCACGAAGAAAAGACCACGTGCAGATGTCGTGAAAAGTGTGGATTTAAAAAAAATTGTTGTTATTGAACGTATAAAAATGAAAACATTGTTGGTGTTGTCCAACATTGATTTTGTCTCTCATCAAAATTTAGCATTTTCTTTCCGTCTTCCACACAAATTGGTGTAAAACCAGAAAATCAGACCTAATTGATGATAATGTCCACTTTAGTTTTGGTACAGGAACACCTGCTCTACCAGTGAAACGTATCCTCATATAAACAGTTCGTATGATATCTTACTGAAAGTTATTCCTCATTTTTAGTGCGTTTTCCTACGAATGTCCAGCAACAAGTGTCAATTTCTGCTCGCTACATGCATACAGTCTTTTCAAAATAAACTTCCGCCTTCACAGGAAACTACTCGGTGCGACTGGGCTGCAAGAACGATCACCTCGTCATGAACAGACGGGATTCATCCGGATGAAACCGACGATTCGAGACAAGTTAAGAGAGTTTGGTGAATCCGCCTTGAACCTCAAAGAGAAAAGGTCTGGAAACAAAACAAAAGCTGTTTTATCATTTATAAAGCTGCTCAAATGTGTCATACCATATAGTTGTAGACATTAATTTATCTAAAAATATGGACAGAAAACCCAAGAAACATGTCTCAGATTTCAGAGAGAACTTTTTGATGAGAAGTGAGCCTCTAGTGTCTCGATGTTTAGTCATGTTGGTGAACCCTCCCGAACAAAAACACGCCTATAAGACATTAAGAAAACACCACCGTGGTTAAACATGTGCCATAAAACCACTCGTCAGAACTGTTGTCACGGTAACGAGAGAAGTGCGTGCACACACTCGTGTTAACAAAGCTGAGAGGACGAGTGTGTCTCCGCGTACAGAGGTCAGAGGATATCAGAGTGGGCTTTGACAGTTTAGCTACCATGCTCATTCCAAGCGAACATACACTCAAGCTTCATGTGAATGTCAATTAAAAGCGAACATGACTACACACATGTAAATAGACGTATAGTTAGGGTAAATAAACACAAGAAAATCACCAACATGTGGTGCTCACGAACACCTTCATCTAAACAAACAAAACTCTGACACACTTCATCACTCAATCTAATATTGTCGGTGTAATTTAGAATAACTCTTCAGGCAAACATCTGACTATAATAACAGAAGATCAGTATTAAACAGAAAGGCAAGCTACAATAAAAGTTTGGCAATAAACACCACCATCAGGCCGGGTATTAATGTTTAACCAGACTCGGTCCAAACCGAGTAAACATCTGGACCGTGTTCGGTCAGGCTGTGAAATTGTGGGTAAATTGTTCCACTAATAGTCAGTGGTCATGTCTATAATGTTAAATCCAGCGGTACAGGTTAGCCTCGGTTATATCAAAGAATGTATATCGCCAAGAAGTGAAGTTCTATTGATCGTTCCATTGCAGCATCAGCTCCCAGCAGCAGAGCTCTGCTGCCGCCATTTTGGACTGAAAGCGACTACCAGACGCCAGTAAAACGTCCGCCTACAAAGAGCCGTACAAAAGTAAAACTAAATTATTATTGTTAATATTAAAAATTTCATTCAAATCCATCGCGGACTTTTGGAGTAATCCTGCTAACAGACAAACAAACAAACAAACCAACAAACCAACGCCGGTGAAAACATAACCTCCTCCTTGGAAGGAGGTTATAAGCGTTTTCAGTCCAAAATGGCGGCAGCTGTGTCGTCCCTTTGCTTCTAAACTCTCTGACTCAACTGGCCGTTGAAGTGGTGACGTACCCTCTCGTTGAATTCACCTGATTGGTCGTTGGTTCTCTGCTTGGTAATTCTGTGTTGTGGATTCATTTCGTGACAAATTTGCTGAGCTTTCCATTATCATCATATTTTTTTAGGATCTTCATGGCTCTTCAGTTCTGTTGGAAGTGCAAGCAGGAATTTTTAGTTCCTGAGTTTATTCCCTCAAAATGTTGAAAAAGCTGATATTAGGAAGCTACAGGAGCAGATGTTTGGGTAAATCATGATTTAAGGTTATGGAGGGTAAAACGTTTACCGTGACCCGTTTGATTCGTTGGTGCTTTTTTTTCCAGCTCAAATGAACAAAACATTCACGGTATTTTCTAGCGAAGATTGATATTTAGTTTTTTAAATTAATATCTAAACCATTATTATGGAAACGAAAACAGAAGTCGACTTCAAATTAATAGTAAAATAATTGTTAATATCCAGCCCGTTCGCACAAAAAGGCGTATAAATGCCACGATAATGTGCAAGGCGTTTAGCGTGCAATAAATACGCCTTTCTTGATTCCCGCGTCATTTGTACTTCATGTATCCTGAACTGACTGCAATGTAAACGCATAAACCGGACTTTTAACCAGGAGACCCGTGTTTGTTAACTGACGTTTTGTTTTGTAAATTACGTCAGTGGCGATTGTTGTTTTTTGTAGAAGTGTTTAGTTTCCGTACTTAGTTTCCGTACTTATTTTAAGCCCAACTATGACGTTTTCCCTTACCTTAACTAAGTGGTTTTCTTGCCTGAACCTAACTGTGGACGTTTGCGTTGCGTAAAAATGACATGCGAAAACGCTAAGATGCGTCCTCATGACATGCAGAATGACTGTGTAATGTTTATTTTATTTAAACACCTTCCCGTGAGACCGGGTTATAATATCTATTAGATTTTTCAACGCAATGTTCTGGCTCATATTCACCAAAAATAAAAATAAAAACTTTTACTGTGCAGTGGATAATATTAACTGTCACTGATTTAATTTCAAAAAGTTTGTTTTATAGTTCTGGAAATAAAAGAAAATATTAGCAGCAGCAGGATTCAAGTGGTTTAACTGAAAATATAAAACAAGTAAACAGTAGACTCATTAGGAAAGAAAAGATAGAAGAATAAAGATGTAGGAGTGAAGTCATCTTTAATCTTAGAACTTAGAACATAGTTTTCTATATTTTTAATAAACTGACAACCTCTTCTGCTGATGAGACTTTTACTAAACACCTTTATATAACATGAAGTAATTCTGTTTGTCTCAGTTCATAAAGGTTTTCACATGTGTCCTGTTAATCATAATTATTCCTGTATTCTGAATGATCACAGTTAGATGTCATATTTTATGATTTTCTTGTAGTAGAAACCAGTAAAAATAGCTCATTATTTCATAACTGTCACACGTCTTATTTAAAACCAGACGTGTGTTTTAACTGAAGGAGATATTAAACTTTAAATCAATAACTACGTGAGTGATACCTAATATTCAGCTGGTGAGGTGCATTCTGGGTAACGCCGTGCTCGTTAATAAGCGCAGTGAAATGTATTTAACCTGTGTTAACCTGTGGAAGATACACAGTGAAGATGTGATGGTTCAAGGACGTGGATAATGAACGTTTTAAAAGACTAATTCACATAATGTTTTCATCCATGATTAACCGTGGCTCACAGGGATATTTGTTTGGCTGCTGTGACCTCTTTAGTGGTGTTGCTTGCAGAGGTGGAAAGTAATCATTTTATACTTTATTGTCTTTATATAATTTCTCATCTACTTCTACCTTTGTTTCCCCTCAACTTTTATTAACCTCTATATCCAACCCGTTCTCACTCCCAATGCATTTGGGCCGATCATTCCACCTCTTTTGCTCTCCACACGGACTGTTTATCTGCATTCAACCAAAGCCTGCTCCAACATGATTCGTCAATACTACTCGGACTACAAACCGAAACCAGAACGGCACCAGAATCTTGTCCTGTTGCTACAGATTCTACATGTGAAGGCAGAATCTGTGTATAGAGATTATTTTAACCCAAACTTCAATCTTTTCCTAAACCTAACCAAGTATTTTTGCTGCATAAGTAAACCTACGTTGGAAGTTTATTTTGAAAAGAGACTGTATGCATGTAAAGAGCGGAAACTGACACGATGTCCCTGACACGTCCAAAGCGTCGGTACTTGACACGTCCACACACAACCACGACGAAATTTATTTTTTTTGCTCCAGTAATTCCCAGTGTGTCTTGCTTAATATAAGCACAATATCCTCCAAGTGTGGCGTCCCTCAAGGCTCGTCACTGGGTCCAGTGCTTTTCTCTAAACACTTAATTTCTTTGGTATAAACTTTCCCTCTACGCAGACGACACACAACTCTTACATTGCCACGAGTGGACATTTTATTTTTACTTTTTTCAAAAAAAATTTTACTTTCTGTCAGACATTTTTCGGACACCTTTTAATTTTTTTTTGGACAGATTATTCATTTGGCCTTTTTTCCACTGCAGGAACATTTCTAGAACCTTTTTAGAAACTCAGGAGCTTCATCTGCATTTTAATCGGAGGAACCAGGGTTAAAAAAAATCTTCTAGTACTTTCTGACAGGCCAGGAACTATCGCAGTGGGGACTGCGTCAGTAAACATCAATTATTGGTGAAACACAAGATTCGAGGCTGCTTCAGCTTGTGTACAGTATTCATCCAGGTGAAAGGTAATTCATTGTAATGTTTACTGACTGACTAAAGTCGACTTTTCAACTGCTCTAAAAAGGACGGAGATGCATCTGCAATCAAGAGAGCGAGAAAGATGATGCATGTAAAGAGCTGAAACTGACACGCCACAAAGTGACGTGAGCGTCGTCATTTGACGAGTCTCGTTGTCCATGTTTGGTTGACCCATCCATCCACCCCGAGCTCCTCCCTACGCCGACTTTGTCACTTTTTACACTACTACACCCGACTTCCTTAGCAGCAGAACGTCCTGGCTCACGATTATCTGGGTTATATGCAAATTATAGTGCTTTACTTTTCGTAGGTATAAGTACAGACAGATGAGCCTGAGAGGAAAGGTAAAGGATCCTCTAATTCATCAGGGTTCATCCTCATCTGAATATCCAGTAGTTGTTGAGAAATCTCAATGTGAACCACTGTGATGGACGAACCATCATCATCATCATCATGTCAGAAATTCACGTAGATCGATGTATAGATGTAAAGATAGATAATGTGATATCATACCTGTTCATGCATGAAAACTAAACTTTGTCTTCATAAAAGTCTCCTCCTCCTCCTCCTCCTCCTCCTCCTCCTCCTGCTGCCTCAGGTGACTCCCAGCCCATCTGTCTCCTCTCCACAGGGAGACGCAGGAGGACGGGGGAGGAGGAGGAGGAGGACGGAGGTAAATTAACAAGTTGCCACATGTTTCCAGGCTGAGAGGTGAAAGTGGCTCTGCTGCTTTTAATTACACCTGGACGTCACTCCTAAAGTCTCAGCGTAACCAGTGGTGTGAAACAGAGAGAGAGAGAGAGAGAGAGAGATCCTTCTTCCTCTCATATATCTGTTAGTTTAATGACTTATGAAAAGGAAAGAAAAACATACAAATTTGCAGATCTGTCTGATAAAAAATGTTAATAAAGGAGTAATTAGCATTGCAAATATATTTTGTAGGACACGTTATCCCGCCCAGATTACATTTTGTTAGCAACATAACAAGGAAATATTGAACATATCTGCAAAATGTTTCTCCGTATATGTATATACATTTCAAACATCCCCCCCACCCAAACGAAACATAACAAAAGAAATTGAAAATAAATTATTCAGTAAATGAATAGATAAATAAATAAATGTGTTTATTGCTAATTAGCTAATGTTAGCATGCTAACACGCCAAAATATATTGTACGTTATATCGTTGTTTATTGTTATTTATTTGTGCTGTAAAGCAATTCAGAAGTTTTGCTTATAAAGTTTATAAATACATTTCCCCTCAGCTTTTAATCCCTCTTCCTCCTCATTTTACTCGGTGCTCCAAGTGGTGCAAAGTAACTGACTACATTTATATTAGTATAGTATTTCCATTTTCTCCTACTTTATACTTCACATTTCAGAGGTAAATATTGTTCTTTTCACTCCACTACATTTATTTTAGCTACTAGTTACTTTGCAGAATCAGCAAAAAAAATCTGCGAAAACGCTAAAATGTACTCATGACACGCGGAATGTCCGTGTAATGTCGTGGTATTTATACGCCTTCCTGTGAGACCGGGTTGAATATTCGCAGGTAAGTATTTTGCATTTTGGTGTTGTTCATTCGTCACGCGTAAAGGCCTCAAGACTTTATTGATCCCTTGGTAAAATTCACAAGCTAGCCGGTAGTACATTAAAAAAGTAGTTCCACCTTCACCAGCTGCAAGATTAAAGTGATGAACACATTAATGCATCAATAATCAATAAACTTTTACTTTTGGTACTTTAAGTATACTTTGATGTTGACTTTTACTCATAACAGTATATATTTATATGGTGGTATTACTACTTTAACTGAAGTAAAACATCTGGATGCTCCCTCCTTCCTCATCCTCTCTTCTTTCCACCTCTTCATCACTTGTTCTCTCTCTCGGGTGTAATTGGTCTCAGTGTGTTTTTCTGCTCGTATGCTACATTAATTATCACAGCAATCAGACCGGGGACAATATGGCTTTATTTGTTCCTGCGGGAGAGCGCTGTGTGTGTTATGTGTGTGTGTGTGTGTGCAGACAGGTGATATTCACGTGCACGTTAGGTACAGTTGAGCACTTTTATGGCTCATTATAAGCTCTAACAAGGCTTCAGTAGCTGTATGTGTGGAGCCCGCTGGGAGCTGCTGTGAACACCTTCTCTCACAGGGCAGCTGGAAATACACACCGACAACAACACACACACACAACAGCAAAGAAAACAATTAGACTGAGTCAATGTGTGTGTGTGTGTGTGTGTGTGTGTGTGTGTGTGTGTGCACGCTGGACGTCACAAGTCTGTAAACAGTTTTCAGATTTTCTTTTGTTTTCTTTCTTTCTCAAACTCCTGAATCTCGTTAACATTAACGTCAGCTTTATATAAACATAACCTGTTTAATCAAACACCTGTCGATGATGTCACACACAGGTGATACTTTAATGTCTGAGGTTGAGTATCTGCAAGTATAGACCTTTTTTAGTGTTGACGTCATGGTTACATCACGGTGTTAGCTGGAGGCTAACCAAAGGATAGACTGGAGGCTAACTAACACTAGCAGTGGGCTAAAGCTACACATCATCTAAAATGTCATCTTGCTGTGTTGTTTGGGGCCAGAATCCAGATATCGCGTCCCATTGGTTAATGTTAACTTTCTCATCTACCACTGGTGATCCTGGAGAGTGAGTGACAGCACATGTTGAGAGAAACTAGTATTTTCTTCAGCCATTGTTAAAAAAAAACAAGCCAACAATACTTGCTAGCCAGCGTTAACTAACGTGTTCAGAGAATCATTCTGCCTCCACATAACGCTCGGCCCACTAAATACGTCACCATGGTTACTAACAGAGAAGAGGGTTTATACAGTCTTTAGTGTCTGCTGCTGTGAAGTCTGATAAATGTCCTCAAGTGATGTCACTTGAGTCAGCGTCGGTCGGGTCTGAAGACTACAAGTATGGAGTCAAGACTACAAAAATCTGGAGGTGTGGAGTTAGAAAGGAGTGAGACCTCTGTTGCTGCAGGCTACATTAGCTGCTAACTAGCATAACACACCTCAATCTCACACACGTAACTGTTGGTGGTTGATTTGCATTGTGGGTAATGGAGGCGAAGAATGAGTGGAATGAAAAAGAGGATATCTGTTGTGCATTGATTTTCATCCTGTTTTTTTTGCTAAAACCGTCCATCAACAGTCTTAATGATTCAAACGGCCACTAGAGGGCGCTGTCACATGATCACATGTTGTTTCTGGGCAATTTTGCAGAAACCACACACACACACACACACACACACACACACACACACACACACATACACACACACATACACACACTCCAACACCTGTGCTAATGAAGCCGAGCTGCAGCACACACCGTCCTTGAGTCTGTCAATCAAGTGCTCACTAATGGGCCTCTCTCTACACACACACACACACACTCACTCACTCACTCACACACACACACACACACACACACACACACACACGCACACACACACACACGGTGTCACAGCTGTACCTTCCTATTGAGAGGAGGGTTTCATTGAAAAGGCTGTAATCTGCCCACACAGACTCTCAACCAGCAGGATAATGAGACCGACAGAGAGACACGATGCATTTTAACCAAATATGAGATATAAAATGAAAACATGCAGAGAAACAGAGGAGATATAAAGAGAAGGAGAAATGATGACAGACAGATAGATGTCAGATTTGAAGTCCTAACGCCTTATTTTACCATTCAGTGTTTTTACATTCTGCCTCTCTGTTGAGTCCACATTATGCTGGGAACAGACTTTTAAAGGTATCTGTAACTGTTTCCATCAACATACACTGATTTATTTAGTCTTGACAGACAGGAAGCAGCAGATATCTATCGACTGAGTAAATACAGATAAAATGAGGTTTAACTTTATATAACTTATATGAAGATACGTTGCGCTGGGTCAGCCCGTTCAAACGAAAAGACGTATAACTGCCACGATAATGCGCAAGGCGTTTAGCGTGTAATAAGTACGCCTTTCTTGATTTCTGCGTGTCATTTGTACGCCATGTATCCTGTACTGACTGCAATGTAAAGGCATCAGAGTAAATGCTAGTTTTTTATATATTTTTATCATCCCTCTCTTGCCATTTTATTTTACTTTATTTTATTCCCCCAGTTTTTTTTTAAAATATTTTTATCATCCCTTTCTTTCCATTTTATTTTTATTTTTACTTTATTTTATTCCCTCAGTGTTTATTTACCTTTTTTTTTTATCATTCCTCTCTTTTTATTTTATTTTATTTTTATTTTACTTTATTTTATTTTTCTGATTGTTTGAATTTTTTTTAATTTGTATTTTTTTTTTTTTATCTGTTGTTTTTTTTTTTTTTCCTGTAAAGCATTTTGTAACCTTGTTAAAAAGATTGCTACATAAATAAAGTTTATTATGAGTTCATACGTACAGGCTGCCTAGTGACTTGAATGCATATCCTTTGGGAATGACTTAACAGGTGGAAATGTGTAATTATATCATAGAAAGTTGCTAAAATCAAAGAAACATTAAAGGACAAAGTATTTTTTAGTAAAAAGGCAAATATAACATCATGTAACAGCTTCATGTTATTAATTAGTTATATAAGTTTATTCTTTGCTTTACTTCTTCCTGACATTCTGAATTATTACAACAACAATATAAACTTTAACTACTTAATTATGGTCGTGGCAGTAAAGCTAATTTAAATATGAGAAAAAAAACACATGACACACAAACAAGGAGAGGATGGGGGGGGGGGGTAGTAGTAATTGGTGTGAGGTTGTTTGGGAGGCAGATGAGAGCAGAGTTAACGAGCTGAGCCTCCAGCACCAATTAACCATCAACCTGCAGACGTGGACACAACAGAGCTGCTGCAATTAAACACACACACACACACACACACACACACACACACACACACACACACACACACACACACACACGATTTAAGGTGATGTGTCAAGAGGAGGAAGTTGTTTCTGGTCAGATGAGTTTTTATTCTGATTCTACAGAAACAGACAAATTAAAAGTCATTTAAAGTGTTAAACTATACAGGAAGTGTTCAGCGCTTCATTCACCTCGTCAAAATAAAAGCCACGTGTTGTGTTAAACTCCACTGATGATCAAAACTGTTTGTGTTGACTTAAACATCAGCAGTGGTGGAGAAATATATTACATACTTAAGTACAATTTTGAGGTATTTTGAGGACTACTCCACTTCAGTTTCTTCCTATCCTGTTTTCTTTCCTTAGAATTAAATGTAAAATTTAAAGTCTAAGATTACAAATGCTGTTGCAGTGTACTTATTATTTTGTTAATTTCATTCTTTAAAAGTCACCAGAACGCAGGAAACAAAGTCTCTGAAAGTCAGATTTTTCCGGGGGAGGATCCCCAGACGCCCGCCTTGTTTTTTAAAAAAAAAATCCTGCCTATTTTTGAAGTCTCAAGGTTGGCGAGTATGTGAATAAATGACTAGCGAAAACGCTAAAATGCGTCTCATGATACGCGGAATGTCCGCGGAATGCCGTGCTATTTATACCCCACCGGGTTGGTTTCGGGATGTCAATGGGCCGTCCCCTTCTCAACAACCATTATTGCACGGCTTTGTTGAATACTTCTGATTGGTCAATCACGGCGCTCTACGGTCTGTTATTTCTTTATAACAGACCGTTGCCATGGACGCAGTTCTGATGTCGGTCTCTGGAGGACCGTTTTTGTGTCAAAATATTAATTTCTTCAGTAAGTAGCCGTGTAATAAGCGGGATAATGTACAGCCTGCGGGTCATTGTTGTGAAATAAACCCCTTCAGGGTGATGTGAGACCTGAAGGGGTTTATTTCACAACAATGACCGGCTCGCTGTACATTATCCCTTACATGTTGGTCACGGAACGAGGCTAGCCACAACAGCTAACGTCAGCGTTAGCATCACATTTAGGGTCCGATTAGTTCATGTATTTTGTAGAGAGGTTTTTGTATTGTGGAGTGGACGCCGCGCTATTTAGGAGGAAACACATTGAAAATGGAACACGGCAACGCTGATAATTTGCACCGGACCCGGTGTGCATAGATGTCAATGCAGAAAATTCTAATGCGGATTTTCCACCTTTTTTAATCTGACATTTCAGAATTTATTTTATTTTCGTCCGACTACAGACTGACTATCTGCTTCACTGACTATCCGTCTGACCGGAGGACGATTTAAAGCTCTAATTATTACTCTGGATAAAGGTGTGTGTGTGTGTGTGTGTGTGTGTGTCTGTGTGTGTGTGTGTGTGTGTGTGTGTGTGTGAAATGATAAGGGCCTGTGGGAGAGATAACAGTTATTATGGCTCTCTATGGACCCCCCCCCCCCCCCCCTCCACTCACACACAGGTCAATTTACAGCTAGCAACTGTAGACTTGTTCGCGTCCCGGCGGACTCTATTATTGTGTGTATTGGGCCGTGGACTGATTGTCCACACACACACACACACACACACACACAGACACACACACACACACACACTGACAACATGGGCATTGTGGGCACAGAGGTGGCATCCAGCGTGCAAACACACACATGCTGGCAAGCAAGAAAACATGCAGAATCTCGTACAAACACGCAGTAATACGTGTACACAGTCAACAACGTGTGTGTGTGTGTGTGTGTGTGTGTGTGTGGCGGTGCAGAGGTGAGTAAACAATAATAAAACACAGAGTTAACCACAAGTAAACCAGTGCAATGAAAACATACACACACGCCGCTCTTTGTTCATCATAAACAAACATGTTTTCTCATCATCATCATCATCATCATCACGCTGCGCTCAACCTCCGCCGTTAACCTGCCTCCATCACTCGATGTTGATGTCAGCGGCGTTCTTATTTTCAAAACAAGCAGAGAAAGGTTCAACGTTCAGTCTGAAGAGAGGAAATAAGAATAAAGTCGACGAACAACAACGAGGAGAGTTCATTCATCAGAGTGAAGGAGAATAAAAAGAGAGAGAAAGATCACCGTTGTGTTCTGTTTTGTATGTTACGTTAGTTTGTCGTGTTTTTTTATTAACGCTTGTCTTTTCCGTAGTTGTGTTACGTTGTTTCCGTACGTGTTTTACTTAGTTTACGTACTTATTTTAAACCCAACCATGATGTTTTCCCTTACCTTAACTAAGTGATATTCTTGCCTGAACCTAAGTTAGTGGTTTTGTTACGTAAAACTGACGTAAAACTTCGGGCAGCCGAAGCAATGACATTCTTAGTTCTCCAACAATGCTCATTAAATATGAATAAAACAGGAAAAATCTATAGTTAGAATCTAAGACATAAAAGCAGCAGTTGAAATATAGGAATATAATATAATACTAGAGAGTAGACCGGTGCAGATACATGAGCTCAGTCACAAAAATGACGTTGTTGTTGTTGGTGTGATGTGTGATTTAGACTCTCCTGTGGCTGCTTTCTCACCTGTTTTATGGTGATTCAGGTGGTGAGGACTCAAAGTCAGAACATTTAGACGGATACAGATGAGGTTTATCTGGTAAATGTTTCAGAAAACAAGTCAGCCAGGAATCCAAACCCCAAAAAAGCAGAACAGGAACAAAGAGCTGGAGCTCATAATGTGATCAGTCAGGTAGATGTAGACAGACGAGAGCTGATTGGAGGGAACGAGCTGCAGGTGTGACTCCAGGTGAGGATCAGGATCACCAGCACTATCTCACTGAGCTTAGAAACCTTGTTGCTGGGGATGACATCATGTTTTTTTGAATGAACTCACTACGTCCATAGTGATTGGTCGACAAGTCCAGTCTGTGTCAGTGAGAAATAAATTATTAATCAATATATAGAAGTCACAAAAAAATATTTTAGATATTTAATAACATGAAATCAAACAAAATATTGAGTATTAAAATATGTGCCATTTGAGGTACTTCAAGTATATTTTGATGTTTTGTTTTAATACAGAACTTTTACTTGTAACAGAGTATTTACACTGTGATACTATTTCCTCTCCAGTCTTTTCAAAATAAAATAACTTAGTTTAGTTTAGGAACAGATCGACTTGGTTAGGTTTAGGCAACAAAACTATTTAGTTAGGTTTAGGAAAAGATCGTGGATCTGGTCTGCGCTGCCTTTGTCAAGGTTGAAAGGAGTAATAAAGTTTGCCGTCCTGGTTCGGACTACGGAGCCTCCGCGTTGTTCTTTCATAAATATAGACGCAACTCAACCCGTTCAGAACAACATGATTGGTCGACGCCTTTATTTGTGGTGCGAAAATCTAAGAAAAATCAACCTCATTTCTAAAAATGATGTTTTTTTCACCGTGTAATATTCGCGGAAGTTGTGTGAAATACATACGAATCGATTCCGCGGGATATATATTAATTACAGTGCAGTACTTTTCGTAGGTACAGCTACAAACAGTGTACGAGAACAGCCTTAAATATCACTAACATTAGTAAGTAGTGCTGATCTTTATCCTTTAATTTAACTGTCGTTAACTGTCTTTAACGTCTGCCTTTTCACACTCAAACAAACAAACAAATTCAGAAATCATGTGTTTGCGAATTGTTTTGATGGAAAACAAATGTTGTTTTTCTCCAGTTGATTATTCTACATCATGTTTTCCCTCAGATGTGTGTGTTTGTGTGTTTCCAGTGCGAGGTCTGCTTCTTTAGCACAACACAATCACTCCAACATTCATAACAGGATGATTAAAGCATCACCTCCACTCTGCTGCTGTTCCTTCTGTACTGTTGTTGAGTCAAAATGTTAAATATTCATTAAAAAGCACAATTAATCACAGCAAAAATCATATATCATGTAAAAAAAAAACACATTTATTTTGTCATTATATCACAAAAAGTTTCATTTTATTTTGAAATACAGCCTTTTATCTCCATCTTGTTCCCTGTTTGAGCCGCAGGGCTTTGTGTATTTACGTGACATTAAACGTGTATATTGTTTGTAAATTGTTAAATGATTCACAGCAGGATGGATCACAGTCTGCCACACACAGCGGGATCTGAACATATATGAATCATACAGGATGTGACACTTTATTTTGAAGCCTCTGGGTTCAACGTGGTGGCGCTGTGACAGCAGGATGCAGCTCTGTTGTGTTAATATTGACGAGTTTAAGCTGAATATGTGAATCTTCACGCACTAATGTCAGTGTTTTGTCTTTATATTTACTGTATTATCGCACTATGTGAAAGAAACATGCAAAAAAAAAAGTGTATAAATCAGCTCTTTCAGCCACAACTGAAACACACACACACAAAAAATCAATCGAGCAAATAAAAGACTCAAATTGCTGATTGTGTTTTGCATAATAATGGTAGTATAACAAAATAAACTTTAAAATAAAAAATAAAAATTACCAAAATATCCTTGTAAAATTAAAAAAAATAGAAATGCTATGTAAAGTTCCATATTGTGTTTCCTTTATAGATAACTGATAATCCAACACAGTCTGACGGCAGTTCGTGAAATAGTCACGAAACTTAATCTATTTGATTCATGTACATAGACACGAATTCCCTTTTTTTTTTTCGTTTTTTTGACGACTTTCAACAACATATTTTTCGTGCGTTTTCCTACGAATGTCCAGCAACACGAGACACACATGTCAGTTACCGCTCCAGTCTTTTCAAAATAAAACTACTTAATTAGGTTTAGGAATAGATCGACTTGGTTAAGTTTAGGCAACAAAACTACTTAGTTAGGTTTAGGAAAAGATGTCGGTTTGGGTTAAAATAACTGGAAGTGCCCTAACTTAAGTACGGAAGTTACGTGACAAATAAATCAACTTTGACTTCTGGTTTCACACGGGGCATAATCATCGGTCTCCTGGGTGAAAGTTATCCTGTTCCCCGCTCTTTATACTTCCCGGTTCACAATTATGTGGATTACATACGATCACAAAAATTCATGTGTTCACAAATCAATGCATTAAATTTTGTGACTATTTCCCGAACTGCTGCGCGACTGGACTGGTTGTAAACATCCATCGCAGTTTACAGAACCACCTCCTGCTTCAACTTCCACCTTTTTCCTGTACAATGAGGGATTATTATTACCGACATTTCAGTTTGACCTCCAAATAAAGTGCTTTAAATAATCTGATAAATTGTTGGATTGTTTCCAACCTGTCTGATCGTCTGTGTTTCTGACTCCTGCGACTTCTTCTCAGCTTTGTTACCTCGTTCTAAGATCTCAGATATAAACTTGTTGAGTACAATTTGACCATAATTGAAAATCATGATCACAGCTACAAAAATGAGTCCCAGAATTATCCTTTAATTATCATTTAAATGACTCAGTGCAGTTTAATGATCTCAGTCATTAAGAGCAATTTCACTTTTTCACAGAAGTTATTAAATACAGTGTTTTGTTTGATAATGAAATAAATCCACATGTGAAAATGTTACAACATCACAAACTATATTTAAATAATAAAAGGTCAGAAGTCTTGTTTGATGTGATTTTTCTCTACAGAAATGTTTGACTCTTTCTGATTTCTTTCGTGCACGTTCGTCCTCACTTGTTATTTTTAAAGTACATTAACGAGTCGGTAACAAAAGGCCTCCTCAGGAGAAACAACACTTTTCTCACAACATATGTTCCACTGCAACACTTTGGAATAAATTACCAAACAGTCTTTATTTAATCATCTCTGAGACTGTCGCCTCTCCGAGCTGCTGGTCGCAGCATCACATCCCCGAACTTCCGCTGTAAAAGGTGACGGGATCAGATGATTTAAGTTCACAGGCTGTTTACGAGATATTCTGGGAAAAAAAACATTAACATCTGGGGAAATATTCTGTACTGTTTTATGTTTGTTTTAGGAACTAATAAATTAAAGTCATCAAGAACAGATCCCAAACAACTCAGAGGTCCAGCTTTGTTAAAATAATTATTTGCTTAGTTTAATATCTTTGTATACTTCAGCCTTTTGGATATTTTGGCTGTTGGTCTCAATTAATTAGCAAATTGAAAATGAAAACAGACCCAATGTGAACTGATATAAAAGGTTAGACAACTGCAAAGTGTCGTCGTCTTTCTCATTTTAAAGTGCAGCAGATCCACCAAACTAAATGATAAAATATGTTGTTTTTAATTGCCTTTGAAAAAGGACCCATGTAAGTGTTTTCTATGGTCAGCCCTGTCTCCGAAAAATTACGTTCCGTGTAGGGTGGACGGGTCAAACAAACTACTTTCTCAGGAGATCGCTGCTCATGTCCGTGTGAAACTAAAAGTCCACGTTAACTTGTTTTAATTTATGTCCATAGCTTAATAACATAACAAACAGTCATTTTAAGCCAAAGCATGATGTTTTTTTTTTACTAACCTAACCAAGGAGTTTTGCATTTTTTGTTTTGCTTTGTTTCAATTAACAATGTTAACCATGTGCTTAAAACAGTTTAAAACTGCGACCGTGATCAGGGAGAAAATACATTTCCCTCGAAACCTAATTAACCAAAATAAACTTCCGTTATCACAGGTTTAGGCAACACAACCACTTAGTTAGGGTTAGGAAATTAGCTCACGGGACTGACGATGACGTGATAAAATAAATCAACGTTGACTTCTGGTCAACAAAGTCTGAAAGTCTGGTGTTTTTAGACCCACCCATCCACCCCAACCTCCTCCCTACACAGTGTTTGTCGCTCTTTATACTTCCTGGTTCCCGATTACTTGAATTAAATGCTTTGCTTTTTTGGGATACCGGTATATACAGACTACAGTGCATTACTTTTCATAGGTTTAGCTACGAACAGTGTATGAGAACAGCCTGACCCAGGAGACCGCTGTTCGTGTCTGGTATGAAACTAAAAGTCCACGTTCATTTATTTAAGTTTTTAAGTGTTTTTTACTTACCTAACGAAGCAGATTTGTTTTTGTTTTTGTTTTGTTTCACTTTACAACGTTAACCACGTGTTTAAAACTGTGTCCGTAATCCGGGAGAATATATGTTTCCCTTGAAACGTAATTGAGAATGCAGATTTTTTTTTTTTTGTCCAACCAACAGTCCAAAACACAAAACAATAAATTAAATTCACAGTTATATAAAACAGGAATGTTTGCTGTTTTAGTAAAATGTTTGAGTGATGAATGAAGCATTGACTAATTGTGTTGTTGTGTTTGAATTAAAACAGGCCTGCTGCTTCTGTCACGTTATATCTGACAGGTGGACCCGACTGTTCGAGCTGCAGCTCAGAAACTAAACAATGAACAGAGTCGACTCGTCTCTCCTTAAACCAACCTGACAGGTTTTAACACAAGATAAAATCACTTGCAAAGACTTGTCACCTTTTGCAGCGCCACCTCCATCCGCTCGTTCATCAACATATGTCAAAGGAAATGAAACATGAAAGCTGACAGCGCCGTGGCTGCAGGCGCCGACGCTCGTCAATATTTACATAAAACTCACCGGGGAAACAGCTAGCGTGGAGGAGCGGGCGCCATTGTCACCCTGATATTCACAATCATGTGTGCGTGCCCCTGGGTTAGGGTTGGGAAATGTGTTTGCTGTAATTCAGAAACTTCAGGACGTGTTGTTGTTGTTGTTGCCTCTCGGAGAAAATAATGAATTCCGCCTCCTGAACGTGATTGAATCATCACAACACGATCTGTGCATACGGGTAATTAAAACGGCTAAATGTGGCAACTTAAGCAAAACATTGTGATGTATAGTATGTCAGATTTAATTCAAATAGTTGCATATATGAAATAGAGGAAATGTTCAGAAACACCCAGAAAGAGCTCAGTCTAGGAAGTAGTAAGTTCAGTAAGGCCACAGACATAAAATACTGGCTTAAGAAGAGTCAAAACAACATGAAATAGCTGTTAGCTGTGTGCTAAATGTCACCTCAGCTAATACGAGTCACTGAACTTAACCTCTCCACCGTGTTTGTGATGCTCCTTTTGGAGACATTTTCATGCTAACAAGATTTAAAGTCAAGAAAATTGCATACGGTTGAGAAACAGTAAATATAATTTGACAGTAACAACCAGGTGGGTTAGCCTTTAGTGCTACTGGGTTAGCTTTTGTGCTACTGGGTTAGCCTTTAGTGCTACTGGGTTAGCTTTTGTGCTACTGGGTTAGCCTTTAGTGCTACTGGGTTAGCCTTTAGTGCTACTGGGTTAGCCTTTTGTGCTACTGGGTTAGCTTTTGTGCTACTGGGTTAGCCTTTAGTGCTACTGGGTTAGCCTTTAGTGCTACTGGGTTAGCCTTTAGTGCTACTGGGTTAGCCTTTAGTGCTACTGGGTTAGCCTTTTGTGCTACTGGGTTAGCCTTTAGTGCTACTGGGTTAGCCTTTTATGCTACTGGGTTAGCCTTTAGTGCTACTGGGTTAGCCTTTTGTGCTACTGGGTTAGCCTTTAGTGCTACTGGGTTAGCCTTTTGTGCTACTGGGTTAGTCTTTGTGCTACTGGTGTCTATTTGTCCGTGTTTTCGTCCATTTATTTCATTAGGAGCTGTTGTTTGTGTTTCCTGTTTCCTGTTGTTTACATGGCTTTAGGCTACATGGCGGTTGCCGGTGCTGCGTTGCCTCGTATGTTCGCCCAGTCGTGGTACATTTACGTCCCTCATGGTGACTCTAGAAGAGGAGAAGAGTTGTAGAGATGGAGCTGAATCACTCGTCAGCGGAGGCAGAGCGTCAATTGGGATATTTTTCTGTCTCTGGGAAAGAAACAAAAACACATGGCGTCTCAATAACGTGTTTGTGTCTGTGTTTTTTAATGTTTTGTGAAAGCGAGGTACAGTTTCAGAAAATGTGAAAGTAATTAAGACAAACTGTAACATGCGGGAGGCATGGCCCGTGACCTGCAGACTGACACGTTTTTGGGTTTCCCGCGGCGCGGCGCGGCGCAGCCCCTCCCGCCGCTGCCCTCTGACTACTGTTGTACCTCGCCACGCGCCGCCGTCGGCAAACTTCCCCTCAAAACATTTGCACAACAACATACAACAACGACACCAAGTTTACTGGGAAGAGACGGCGGCTTTTTAGCACTTTGCCGCATCTCGCACACCCCACGGTGACGGGAATAGCACCCATGGAGGGAGGAGGGGGCCGTAAAACTGTAACAACGGGTGGTGGGTGTCAAATCTGTCAGAGTGCTGCTTGTTCGTCTGTGTGTGTGTGTTCATCTTTAGTGTGAATGAACAGTGTGTGTTCGTGTTGCGTGTGAATAACTGAGAGTAACTGTGTGTGTGTGTGTGTGTGTGTTTTGAGGTGTTGCAGAAATTCTGATCAGTCTGAGCGCGCTCGGTAAGCGAGCATGTTGGAGGAGAGGGAGGAGTCACTCTCATGTGAAAAGTCAGACATTTAAATAACAGATTTATTTAATCAGATGATTTATTTAACAGATTGTATAACTTGGTGTTACTTTGTGTTTTTGAAGGTATTCTCTGTTGTCTGCTTTTAAATGTGTGTTTGGCTGCGTTGTGTTTCGCCTCCACAAACAAACTTCATTACAAATGTGAAAACTGAAAAAAACAGCTGCACCATCTTTCATGTTATTAGCATTTTAATATTCATACACAACCATCAGTACACTGAACTCTCTCCTACAGCAGGCTTTACTGAAGTAAAAGTACTACTACCACACTGTGAAAATACTCCACTGCAAGTAAAAGTCCTGCCTGCCACCTCCTTTATCTCAACTCCTGCAAACCAAACCAGACTCCATACATTTTCTTCTGATTTTAGAACACGTATAAATGCTCAAACGTGGGAGAGCGTATAAATACTACAACATTACACGGACGTTACGCGTGTCATGAGTACTCATTTTTAGCTTTTTCAAGTCATTTGTACGCCACGCAAACGTCCACAGTTAGGTTTAGGCAAGAAAACTACTTAGTTATGGTTAGAGAAAACATCATGTTGGGCTTAAAATAAGTACGTAAACTAAGCAAAACATGTACGGAAACAACGTAACACTCGGAAAACACATACGTACAAACGTCAATAAAAAACACATGACAAATGTTATTGAGGACGGAACCTATTTAAATAAATAAATGACTTGGTATATAAATAAGTCATTAAATATAGCAAAAATAATATTAAAAATAAAAATAGCCATGAATTAATTGATCAAATGTGACATAAATTGATATTTCTGTTTTAATTTGCTTCTTTATTTAAATAAACACATAAGTAATTCCATACATTTAAAATAAATATTAAATCAATAAAAAATGAATGCAAAAAAAAAATTAATAAATAGAAAATGAATGCAAAAATATATACATTTACAAATTTATAAAAATAAATACACAGATATGTAAAAGGGAAAATTAAACATAATACATAGATAAATAAATGAAGCAAATTCAAACAGAATTATCAATTTATGCCACATTTTATCAATTAATTAAAGTCTGCATTTATTTTTTTAAAGATTATTTTTGTTGTATTTAATGACATAGTTATTTATTTATCGAGTCTATTAATTTATTTTTCATTTTGGCAGTTCCTGTCCTCCATAAAAACGTCACTAACTTACAAAACAAAACGCCGGTCAACAACGGTCTCAAACACGGGTCTCCTGGTTAAAAGTCCGGTGTTTGATGAACCCATTCACCATCAGTGTTCTTTCTCTCTTTTTATTCTACTTCACTAACTCTTAACGTAACATTTATACGTGGATGCGTTTACATTAAAGTCAGTACAGGATACATGTCGTACAAATGACACACGTAAATCAAGAAAGGCGAACTTATTGCACGCTGAACACTGTGCACATTATCGTGGCATTTATACGCCTTTTTGTGTGAACGGGCTGGATTGTAAGAGTAATGTTAGTACTGGATATTGAGGCTAAGATCTGTCCTGTCCCAGTTCTGGCCCGATTCTGACCCATTTATCAAAGTTAACTTGCAGCCTGACTGGGATGGATCCATCGGCGCCGCTCCATGTGGTCCAGAGTCTCCTCTCTGTGACTCTCAGTCGACGTGTTTTCACAGCACTGTGGTCCTGTTGGTTTCAGGTCCTGCAGAGTTCTGGACCCACAGATGGACCGAGAGATCAAACTGTGTCTGTTACTGTCACACAACATACAGTATGGAGCTTCAGTAGAGACGCTTCAGTGTCCTGAGCCTCCACACTGCTGATTGGACTTTAAAAATAACTGCTAAAGTCTCATTGATTAGCTGACTGACAGGCTGAAATACTGACTGATTCTGTTTTTGATTTGCTGTTTAATTGATCACCTGATCAGGTGTTTTATCAGCTGTTAGATTTGCAGACCAGATGATCAGCTGTATTATTGGCTGATTGATTAGATGTTTAATTAGTTGATTGATTTTTCTCACTTCAATGATTGTGACCAAAAGTGCGTACAACACAGTCTCACGGCAGTTCGTGAAATAGTCATAGAATTTAATCCATTTGATTCGTGTACATAGACACAAATTTCCCTTTTTTTGTGACACTCAGCACGACTTTCAACAACGTATTATTTGTGCGTTTTCCGACGAATGTCCAGCAACACCTGACGCACGTGTCAATTTCTGCTCCAGTCCTTTCAAAATAAAACTACTTAGGTTTGGGAATAGATCGACTTGGTTAGGCAACAAACTACTTAGTTAGGTTTAGGAAAAGATCGTGGTTTAGGTTTAAATAACACCTAAACTTAAGTAACTTAAGTACGTAAGTAATGTGACAAAAACTACTTAGTCTTGTTTAGGAAAAGATCGCGGTTTGGGTTAAAAAAACTCCGGAAGTGGCGAAACTTATGTACGGAAGTTATGTGACAAAAAATACTTAGCCTGAGGAAAACATTGTGGTATTTAGGGTTAGTAAAAGATCGCAGTTTGGGTTCAAATAACACCAGAAGTGTCGTAACTGAAGTACGGAAGTTAAGTGAAAAAAACTACTTTGCTTTCGGAAAAGAACGCGGTTTGGGTTAAAATAACATCAGAAGGGACGTAACTTAAGTACGGAAGTTACGTGAGAAATAAATCAAAGTTGACTTCTGGTTTCATACGGGACATGAACGGCGGTCTCCTGGTGAAAGTCTGGTGTTTTTAGACCCCCCCCATTCACCTCAACCTCCTCCCTACGTGGCGTTCGCCGCTCTTTTGATTGATTTCGTGCTGACCATCACGAAAAAAATGTGGAATTCGAGTCTATGTACACGAATCAATACATTACATTGTGTGACTATTTCACAAACTGATGTGCGACTGGGCTGCATTGTAATATTATATGTTCTGTTTTTATGGTCATTTATATTTCTCTTGCAATTTTTGTATCAACTTATATTACCAGAATATCAATTATACATATAAATATATGATCAGTCAGCTGATTGGCCGTTTCTGTCAGTGGTTGATCACCTGACTCATATGATCCAATCACAGCGATGTTGTTGTTGTTGTTGTTGTTGTTGGAGAGTTCCAGAGAGACGTTTGACTGAAGTGCAGCTCTGACAGGATAATAACCACCGACTCACACAGCCACGCCGTTGTTGTTACAGGGATCGCCATGGCAACAGGTTTGCTTATTGTCTGACCTGCCGTCTCTTCAGCTGAACGTACTGTTCCAGGAGCTGTGACACACAGCGACAACACTCATCTCATGATTTGTGTCTGTGTGTAATTCAGACGGGAACGTTGGTTATTTACAGATTTATATGAAGGCAATAATTCAGCCTGTTGTGAGGAAGGACATGTTCATTATGGGAGCTGCCCCGAAGCCTCTGAGCAACAAAACAACAACATATCATCTTCAAAGAGCAACTTATAACTCTGTCTTACCTTAACAAATTAACACCAACGCTACAACACCGGAAACTAATTAGCTTACAAGTTGTAGAGGTGATATACTACCGCAGCTTTTGTTGCACGCTCTCAATCTTATGATTCCACACTGCTGCATTTCAGCCGAGTCGCACAGCAGCTCGTGAAATAGTCATGAAATTTAATGTATTGATTCGTTTACATAGACACGAATTTCACATTTTTTTCGTGATGGTCAGCACAAAATCAATTTGTGTGTAATCCACATAATTGTGAAGCAGGAAGTATAAAGAACGTCGAACATCGCATACCGAGGAGGTCGGAGTGGATGGACCAGACTTTCACCAGGCGACCGCTGTTCGTGTCCCGCGTGAAACCAGAAGTTAACGTTGATTAATTTGTCACCTAACTTCCGTATTTAAGTTACAGCACTTCTGGTGTTATTTTAACCCAAACCGATCTTTTCCTAAACCTATCTAAGTAGTTTTTGTCACGTATCTTCCATACTTAAGTTACGGCACTTCCGGAGTTATTTTAACCCAAACCAATCTTTTCCTAAACCAAAGTAGTTTTTGTCACGTATCTTCCGTACCTAAGTTACGGCACTTTCGGTGTTATTTTAACCCAAACCCCGATCTTTTCCTAAACCTAACTAATTAGTTTTTGTCACCTAACTTCCGTACTGAAGTTACGCCACTTACGGTTTTATTCTAACCCAAACTGCGATCTTTTCCTAAACCTCACTAAGTAGTTTTTGTCACATAACTTCCGTACTTAAGTTATGCAACTTTCGGTGATATTTTATCCCAAACCGCGATCTTTTCCTAAACCTATCTGAGTTGTTTTTGTCACGTATCATCCGTACTTAAGTTACGTAACTTTCGGTGTTATTTTAACCCAAACTGCGATCTTTTCCTAAACCTAACTAAGTCGTTTTTGTCACGTATCTTCCGTACCTAAGTTACGGCACTTCCGGAGTTATTTTGACCCAAACTGCGATCTTTTCCTAAACCTAAGTAGTTTTTGTCTCCTAACTTCCATACTTAGGTTACGGCACTTCCGTTGTTATTTTTAATCCAAACCGCGATATTTTCTTAAACCTAACTATGTAGTTTGTTGCCTAAGCCTAACCAAGTCGTTTTATTCCTAAACCTAACTAAGTCGTTTTATTTTGAAAAAAGACTGGAGCGGAAATTGACACGTGCGTCACGTGTTGCTGGACATTTGTAGTTAAACGCACAAAAAAATACGTTGTTGAAAGTCATGCTGAGCGTCACGGGGAAAAAAAGGTTGACCAAATGGCGGTATTTGACGAGTTGGGAGTGAGAACGGGTTGTGTTGAAAGTGCTGTGTTTGTTGGACCCATCCACCTCCCATCCCATGCGCCATTGCAGTCAGTACATACCACATGGCACGCCAAAAATAAGAACGGTAACTTCTTTAACAGAACTTGTGATTACCGTGTTATTCATACGACCAGGCTGGTGTACAGAACATGACTCTGATAGCAAAGGCCAATGTTTGCTTCCTGTTTTATCTTTTCTTTTAACCATGAACACAATCTTCCGTTAACCTTAATCTAGTAGTTTTAGCAGCTTGAACGTTTCAGTCACATGAAAAGTTCTGGAAGGCGAACAGAGAGAGATGTTTGAGGAGGTGTTGATGTAGGAGGATGATATCTGGAGTCAGTCTGTGCTTCTTTTAAAGGATGTTCATAAACAGATCTGTTCTATGAGCGTCTGTGTGTAACATCAGTCAGCTGTGTGGAGGAATCGTTGTGACTCAGAAGTTCAACCGTCGTTCAGGAAATCCAGACTCCCACTCCGACGACTCGTCCTGACCCGTCGCCTTCACTGACCGACTCTACAGAAACAACTTCACACCTCCGCGACTGCAGTGGAAGCATTATTACATTAGTCTACGAGTTATTTGAACAATAAAACAGTGCTGTTTTTATCCAGTTATAGGACTCTCTTCCCTCTTTGTGCCTTTGCTGCTGACGAATAAAGTTCTGCCGTCATGAAGCATCATCTTCTCTGACTCATCGTCATCGTACTGTTTTAACACACGTCTCTATAAATAAGGACGATTACTACGCTGCACATTTGCAGCCACGGGGAGCTGAACTCTGGCACAGTGACTCACTGAGAGGAAGACGGCCGACGTGTCTGATAGATGGAGATGTTACAGCTCTGTATGTGATGATAAAGCAGAGAGATTATTCGATCTCACGCACGCCTTCTGATGGGATTACTGCTGGCTGGACGTCACGTCCTCTCGGCCTCAGACTGAATATTAAATCCCTCAAACTGGAGCAAATCACTTCCTGCAGGTTAATCTGTCAGTCACACAGCACCTGGATCAATCCTGAAGGGCTGATTCATAAAAACGCCTCAAACTAAACTGTATGATGTTTGATTTACGGATCTCCTCTGATTCAAGTCGATGATTTGATCTGTCAGAACGTCCCAGTCGTACAGCAGTTGGTGAAATAGTCACAAAATTTAATGTATTGATTCGCGTACATAGACACGAATTTCACTTTTTTTTTCGTGATGGTCAGCAAGAAATCAATTTGTATGTAATCCACATAATTGTGAACCAGAAAGTATAAATAGCGGCAAACACCAGAAGTCAATGTTGATTTATTTGTCACGTAACTTCCGTACTTAAGTTACGCCACTTCCGGTGTTATTTTAACCCAAACCAAGATCTTTTCCTAAACCTAACTAAGTAGTTTTTGTAACGTAACTTCCGTATTTAAGTTACGCCACTTCTGGAGTTATTTTAACCCAAACGGCGATCTTTTCCTAAACCTATCTAAGTAGTTTTGTTGCTTAAGTCTAACCAAGTCGATCTATTCCTAAACCTAAGTAGTTTTATTTTGAAAAGACTGGAGCAGAAATTGACACGTGCATCACGTGTTGCTGGACATTTGTAGGAAAACGCACAAAAAACACGTTGTTGAAAGTTGTCCTGAGCATCACGAAAAAAAAAGAAGGGAAATTCGTGTCTATGTACACGAATCAAATAGATTCAATTTCATGACTATTTCACAAACTGCCGTGAGACTGTGATGGTCAAAAAGCCTTGATCACTAAATTAAAACGTTTTTATGTATCCTGATGTTCTGTTTCATGTCACATCACGATGATGGACGACAAGATGCCGTCGGTGTGTTTTACCCTTTTATTATTCACGGAGCAAACTTTGATCGAATCAAACGTTAATCTGAACAAGAGTAACAAGTTGTTGAATATTTGCAGATGTATTTCCATTTATTTTTTTGTATTTTTTTTTAGTGCATCTAGTCCTTGTACATGAATGTATGTTATAATTCTAACTGTGATACTGTCCATATCAAATAAGATTAACTTATTTAATCTCTGAGAGATGTTTACTGCATATGACTGGGTGTTTGTGCTGATAAAGTGTTATTATTAATATTGTAATAATATATTATTATTATTGTTATGACGAACTCACTGAGTTACACACAGACAAAACAAACAAACAAACAAACACACACACACACACACACACACACACACACACACACACACACACACACCATATGCCACAACTCTGGCATCATCCTTGGTAATAAAATGGAAGTAAATGGAGGCAAGGTTGAAGCGTGGGAGGACTGGCAGGAGTGTGTCTTTGTGTATATCTCTGTGTGTCTCCTAGCAACCAACATAGATAGATAGATAGATAGATAGATAGATAGATAGATAGATAGATAGATAGATAGATAGACAGATAGATAGATAGATAGATAGATAGATAGATAGATAGATAGATAGATAGATAGATAGATAGATAGATAGATAGATTGCAACATTTAAATAAAACCTGCAGAAAATATACGCGGTACGTTTCACCTAGATGTACGAAATTCCTTAGGGACATCTATCACATGTAGACTTTAAAAACAAGTCTCTTGGGGCCATGCTCTAAACCCAACAGGAAGTCGGCCATTTTGAATTTTGTTTTGTGTATTTTTGGCCATTTCCAGGCTCTGTACTTTAACTAACTCCTTCTGCAGAATTAATCAGATCAACATCAAATTTAGTCAGTACAATCTAAAGATCTTCAAGATGCTAAATTGGGAAGCTGTTCAGCTTTCGTGGAGCGGCGTTGCCATGGTGAGACACGCATTTTGCATGTTATAACTTGACTTTGCGTTGTCCAATCTGCCCCCGATTTCACATGCTGGATAAGAGTCCAAGCCAATCAATGAAGACATCTACACGGCCATATTGAGTGATAGTCACCTACTGACAACAGGAAGTCAGCGTTATGTGACAAAGATCATCCGATTTACATGAGATTTAGACGGTGTGGTCTACACATGAAATACAGCAACATAACGTTTAATTAGCGTGTTACTTCTTACTTAAGAAATCAATAATTTGCCAAAAAAAACGGTCCGCCAGAGTCCGACATCAGAACTGCGTCCATAGCAACGGTCTGTTATACATAGCAACGGTCTGCTATAAAGAAATAACAGACCGTAGAACACCAGATCAGGAACAAGTATTCAACAAAGCCGTGTAATAAAAAGCAAGAAAGACCATTTGGTGGACGGGTCTAACAAACACCAGACTTTTAAGCCAGGAGACCCGTGTTTGAGACCGTTGTTGACCTTTGTTTTGTTACGTTAGTGACGTTTGTCAAATGTTTTTTTTTTTTTACGTTTGTGACGTGTTTTCCGTAGTTGATTCCGTACATGTTTTACTTAGTTTACTTACTTATTTTAAGCCCAACTATGACGTTTTATTTTTTTGTAATTTGGGGTGTTTTCTAGCGCCACATAGCGGACACAAAATTTGCAAGGTGTCATTTACAACGCCACGCACTCCACACAGGAAATAATGTCTAAACTGTGTGCACAGTGTCTGACGGTCACGAACACGCACAGCCGCGATGACCGGCGTCCCACCAGCACCCCCGACGTGGCGGACTGACCAAATGCACAAACGTTGACATTCAACGTATCCGTGGTTTGCAGAAACGTCCAATGCCGACATTTTTTTCCCTGGCGACTGAGATGCAAAGAAACGCCAGAAGGAGACTCAAAACGACTACAAAGAGATGTTAAACAACCACAAAGAGACACTTAACGACCACAAAGATACAGTATGTAAAACAAACAAGAGTAACACAAAACTACCAAAAGTGACGCAAAACGACAAGACAAAGGTGCAAAACAATCACAGATTCAAAACAACCACAAAGACACTCAAAACGACTGCAAAGACACTCAAAACGACCACAAAGACACTCAAAACGACCACAAAGACACTCAAAACAACTGCAAAGAGACTCAAAACGACCACAAAGACACTCAAAACAACTGCAAAGAGACTCAAAAAAACGCAAAGACACTCAAACCGACCACAAAGAGACTCAGAACGACTGCATAGAGACTCAAAACGACCACAAAGAGACTCAAAACGACCACAAAGAGACTCAAAACGACCACAAAGACACTCAAAACAACCACAAAGACACTCAAAACGACTTTAAAGAGACAAAAACGACCACAGAGAGACGTGCGAGAAGGTGCGCGGGCAGTTTATCGCTGCTTGCAGCTTTAATTTAATCTATTATATATAGCCTATATACCGTATATACAGTATACATATATATATATATATATATTTATATATATAAACCTAAATTTTAACTAGAATGTAATAAATTGTAACCCAAAAACATTGAGTTAATAACCAGTTTCCCTCTTGAAGATCTTCAGTTTATTTAACAGATTATTAAAGAGGTAAAAAGGCCTTTAATCATCTAAAAATAGAAATATTTACATTTGGAGGTAAAACTCCGCAACTCTTCATCTCTCCCGCCATCCATCCATCAGTCCAGGAGACTTCTCCTCTCTCCTCCTCTTCCTCCCTCCTCTCCTCCCTCCTCCTCCTCCTCCTCTCCAGCCACTGTTGACGTCCATGGCTCTGTCACCCGCATCACCGGTTTCCACGCTGCTCTCCGGTCCAGTCATGTAGTCATTATGGCTCCTCTGATTCCCTCTGGATTCACATCCTGTCTCTGTCTGTCTCTTCTCTCGGCTCTTCTGCGCTTCTCCTCTCTGAGTTCTGCTGTAGTTCATCAGTCCGACTTTCTGTCTTTGTTTTTGCGCTTTTCCTTGGAGTTCCGTGCGTCCGAGCATCCCGCACCTCTCCATCGGTAAACCTCCTCCTCAGGCTGATCCACCCGGTAATCTCCCCGTTCCATCACCCGGTGCTGCGGGTCATTTGTCTTCGTCGTGACTCCTAATTGTTCCCTGGCAGCGCTGGAGACCACCGGGGAAAAGGCTCTTATGAGTGCGCCTCCGCTGATCCGTGCGCACAGCCCGCTCCCGTTCCCAGGGGGGACGAACAGCACCAACACCGGCACCGGGGGAGGAGGAGGAGGAGGAGGAGGAGGAGGAGGAGGAGGAGGCGATGTGATCTCCTTCCACATCCAGATCGGCCTGAGCAGGGAGCCGGTGCTGCTGGACGCCGCGGAGCTCAGCCTCAGTCAGGTCCGGGAGGTGGCCTGCTCCATCGTGGACCAGAAGGTAACCAAGAGTGAAGTCCTCATCAGAGCCTCTAAACTCCTGCAAAAAGTTGTGATGTGACAAAAGTTAAAAGTGTCCAAAAGTTAAAAGTGCTACTAACATGAAGCTGTCAGTGTTAAATATCAATGCATTAAAGAAGGAATCAGTCGTTTTTATACCATTAAACTGACAAGTCAAATTAAAAAGTTTGACTTAATCTGTCAAAAAATGTGTCAAACCTGTGACATTATACTCAAAAACACAGTCAGTAAAGTATGGATTAAACAAAGGCAAAAATACAATAAAACGCAGTTAACAGAGGAAGTAAACTTTCATAACTTTTGTGAATTAAAGCAGCTTCTAATCATGGCCGGATTAACCTGCTACACACAGTTCCTTTAATCTGGCCCAAGGTTCTCCTCTGACTGGTTTAAATAAACTTTATTTTGTCACTTTATCCAATGTGAACACACACTGGAACTGGGACACAGCCACAGTCTTCATGCAGTTTGCCCTGTTGCCATGGAGACAGCTGAGTTGTCATCATGTGACCTAAGTATGGAACCTTGGTTATGTGAAAGATTTCAATGTGGTTAAAATAAAAGAAGACTGGCGATGTGGTTGAAAGCTCTGGATGAAGCTCGAAGTAGACCTGATGTTCTGGAGGTCCGGGGACGTTGCCGGCTTTACTCATTTGCCGATCCAGTCTGGCTTCTAATCCTGTGTTTGGTGGTTTTGGTGGAGCTACACTGACTGATGCTGTCAGTGATATTCAGTATCACATGCTAACGGTCCAGAGGGGGGCACACGCTAAACAACCACAAAGAGACTCAAAATGACCACAAAGAGACGCTAAATAACCACAAAGAGACGCTAAATAACCACAAAGAGACACTAAATATATACAAAGAGACGCTAAATGACCACAAAGAGACGCTAAATAACCACAAAGGGACACTAAATAACCACAAAGAGACACTAAATAACCACAAAGAGACGCTAAACGACCACAAAGACACTCAAAATGTCCACAAAGAGACGCTAAACGACCACAAAGAGACACTAAAAAACCACAAAGAGACGCTAAACGAGCACAAAGAGACACTTAATAACCACAAAGAGATGCTAAACGACCACAAAGAGACTCAAAATGACCACAAAGAGAAGCTAAATAACCACAAAAAGACACTAAATAACCACAAAGAGACACTAAATATACACAAAGAGACGCTAAACGACCACAAAGAGACTCAAAATGCCCAAAAAGAGACGCTAAACAACCACAAAGAGACATTAAATAACCACAAAGCGAAGCAAAACAACCACAAAGTCTCAAAACAACCACAAAGTCTCAAAACGACTTCAAAGAGACGCTAAACAACCACAAAGTCTCAAAACGACCACAAAAAGTCTATAGATGCAAAATGATTACAAAGAGACTCAAAATGACTACGAAGAGAGTTAAATCGACTACAAAGACTCATAACAATCACAAAGAGACGCTCAACAACCAAAAAGAGACTCAAAATGACTTCAAAGAGATGCTCAACAACCACAAAGAGACGCTAAACAACCACATAGACTCATAACAATCACAAAAGGACGCTCAACAACCACAAAGAGACGCTCAACGACCATAAAGAGACTCAAAACAACTTGAGAGGCGCAAAATGATCACAAAGAGACGTCTCTTCTGGATCGGTCACTTGGTCTCTGTTACTGTATTTAAATGTCTGGTGATGTGTAGCTGACATTTTCCTACATGCAGGGACAGTAGGCTACATGTATGTATGTGTGTGTGTGTGTGTGTGTGTGTAGGAATATTCAATAACATGTATGGATGATGTGCAGTGCCACAGGCTATAGAAACAGTATCAGTCAATGGTACAACATTAACCTTTGTGACCTGCTGGAGCCTCATGTGACTCTTCTCCAGTACGCCAGACGTTTGGTGTCTGAAACACAGGAAGTTATCTTAAATTCTTTGGTCGGTTTCAACCAAATAATCCCAGAAACGAACCCTCAGGAACTAAATGTTTGTTTATGTTTTCATCTCAGGATTATTTTGAATTAGACCAATAATGGATTTGAAAAATAACACATTTTGTTTGAGAGGTAATTTCTCAACACAATAACAACAACAGAGTCACCTTATTGTTTTAAATGTGCTGCTGGCGACCGGGTGATGTTTGACTGGAGAGTAGATGGAGACATACAGTGTGTGGGTTTTTTTATTTGTTTGTTTATTTTTTGTTATTTTTCTGCTTCAGTACATAATTGTAATGAAATTAACAGACAGAACAGAGGGAACTATTGTACTTCCTTATTTGATAATTTTTTGATGTTGAGGAGCTGTTTTTTTTCTGGAAATTGTTGCATTCGTGTCTCCACGATTGGCTTCTTACAGTATGAATAACATTAGCATAGTTAGCAAGGCTACTGAACAGTAGCCATCAGTTGTTTCCAATTGACCCTTCGCCAAGTCCCGCCCCTCGAACGCAGACTGGCCAATCACTGCGTAGCATCGGCCAGCTCCGACCGGGGTCCGACAACTATACGTCTCTGCTCCATAGACTCCCATTATCTTCATTTTCATGCTGGTTTTGTGGATTTCAAATAACACCGGACTTTCACCAAGGAGACCGCTGTTCGTGTCTCGTGTGAAACCGGAACTAAACATTGACTTATTTGTTACGTAACTTGCGTACTTCAGCAACGCCGCTTCTGTTGTTATTTTAACCCAAACATTGATATATTTGTCATGTATCTTCCGTACGTAAGTAACGCCACTTCCTAAATTATTTTAATCCAAACGTTGACTTACTTGTTACGTAACTTCCATACTTAATTAACGCCACTTCCATAGTTATTTTAACCCAAACATTGATTTATTTGTCACGGGACTTCCGTACTTAAATAACACCACTTCTGTAGTTATTTTAACATAAACGTTGACTTATTTGTTACGTAACTTCCGAGCTTAATTAACTCCACTTCCGTAGTTATTTTAATCCAAACGTTGACATATTTGTCACTTAACTTCCGTACTTAATTGACGATACTTCCTTATTTATTTTAATCCAAACGTTGACATATTTGTCACTTAACTTCCGTACTTAATTGACGCCACTTCTGTAATTATTTTAACCCCAACGTCGACTTATTTGTTACGTAACTTCCGTAGATATTTTAACATAAACGTTGACTTATTTGTCACTTAACTTCCGTACTTAATTGACGCCACATCCGTAATTATTTTAACCCAAACCACGGCCTTTTTCCTAAACCTAACCAAGTAGTTTCCTGAAGACGGAAGTTTATTTTGAAAAGACTGTATGTATGTAGCAAATGGAAATTGACACGTGTTGCTGGACATTTGTAAGAAAACGCACAAAAAAATTATGAATAACTTTTCGTAAGATATCGTACGAACTGCTGTATGAGGATACATTGCTATGTTGAGCGGTAGCCGGGTCTTCTTTGTAGTGATAAGCCGATTAGCAGTAGCAGGACGGTTTGACCATGTCCTGAATGTAAGATGGGCTTGAGGCGTTCATAGTTAAACCTACTATTCCTCATGTCAACGATGAATCCAGATCAAGTGCAAGCTGTGAGGTGAGAGGAACTCCCTCTTGTTAGATATTTAGATTCAGGATGTAACAGACAGCGCTCCTCCGTGACGGAGAGAGTTGGAGTCGATTGGAGACTTGAGTTAAAGCACACAACATTTCTCTGATGGTTTGCAGTGTGTTCAACAGCGTTTCCCTCCATGTGTACAGTATGTGAGCCTGGAAATCAGCGATCTGCTCCGGTGTTAGTCAGTGTGGTGACTCACTCCGAGGCTCAGTCACTTCTCGTTGGAAACTAGATGAATTCTGCCTTTGTTCGCTCGCTCGCTCTGCAGGGGTTTGTCTGTTTTTCTGGCTTTTGCTTCATGAACTGAAGCTGTTGCCAAGCGTTCACAATTAAAACTCCACAGACAGTGTCAGTGTCCTCATGAATGTGATAGGTGTCCTCACATACACCAGCAGGGCAAAATCAGTGGTGAGTTTGTGAATGTGAGCTTGTTTTTCTCTCATGATGTTGTTATGAATGTGATTTCTCTCTTAACACCAAATCTGACCAAAATCCACAATCTTTTTCTTCCATGTGACACATCGAACTCCTCACTGCCAATATGCCTGAAAAGATTATCCTTATTTATTCATTTACATGTTTAACTATTACTTTTTATTCAGTTTATTTTGTTTGTGTAAAGCTTTATTTAAATTTTTTGTGATATACATTGGAATAAATTCAAGAGTAAATGTACTAAACTTACGGTACTGCAGGATTCAGGATCGGGATGCATCCTCATGGTTGGGACTGTTGCAGGATTTGGACCTAATGGGGACGAGTTGAAACAGGATCGTATTCTGATGGTATCCTGACTGAAGTGTGAGGAAGTCGAATGAAATTGGATGAGATTGAAATGCGATTGTGACAGAATCAAAATGGGAATCAGACAGAAAGGGAATGGATCTGGATGGTAGTGGGACAGGATTGGGGATTAGGATGGGAGCAAGGTGGGATTGGAAAGGAATTGGGACTGGACCAGAACGAGATTGGGTCAGGATTGGAATGGGATCGGAGCAGGATCGAGATGAGATCAGGATGGTATCGGAAAAGGAGTGGTATTGGGGGGGGATTGGGATGTGAGCAGGATGGGATGGAAACTGAGTTGGGACGGGATCAAAATGGGATTGGAAAGGAATCGGGACTGGACCAGAACAAGATCGGGATTGGGTCAGAATTGGAATGGGATCAGAGCAGGATTGAGATGGTATCGGAAAAGGAGTGGTATTGGGGGATTGGGACGGGAGCAGGGTGGGATTGGGATTGGGTAAGGATGGAGATGGGATTGGGATGGAATCAGGATGGTATTGAAACAGGAGTGGTGTTGGGGGATTGGGATGGGATGGAAACTGAGTTGGGACGGGATTGGAAAGGAATGTGGACAGGACCAGAACAAGATTGGGATTGGGTCAGGATTGGGATCAAAATGGGAATCGGACAGAAAGGGATGGGATCTGGATGGTATTGGGACAGGATTGGGGATTGGGACGGGAGCAGGATGGGACTGGGATTGGGTCAGAATATACGAATTACAGTGCATTACTTTTTCGTAGGTCGCCTATCGCTACGAACGGTGTATGAGAACAACCTGGAGTGGAACAGGTTTAAGACGGGATCAAAACTGAATTATGGCTGGATCCAGACGGGTCAGAACAAAATGACAAACTGGGCAGATTTATTTCTTCCTGTTGTGGACAGAGGTCCTGATTGTTTGGTACTTTTCTCCGTCAAGAACCTGAGAAACACACACCAGCATTTCCAGATTTAATCGCTCTGGAGAACAAATTAGAAAATGGTGGGAAACAGCTGCTGAGTGTGAAATCAAGCCAAAAATAATGATAGAAAAAGATGCACATTCTTACACATTATAGTGTGGACATTTCATACTCACACACACACACACACACACACACAAACACACACACGCACGGTGTGTGACGTGTCCATTATCTCTGTTCAGATTCACTAATCGTCTCATTTCAGGTGAAAATCACCTCATTTCCCCACAGTGAGACTTTTACACCTGAACGCAATACACACACACACACACACACACACATACACAGGGGTTGTTGATTAAAGTGTTTATTAGCAGGTTGTTGTGTATTCTTTAGAGGAATATAAAGTGCAGCAGGTCACCGTGACACCTGCTCACACACCTGTGGACCGGTGTGACATCGCTCGCGACATGCAACACTTAACACTTCAAATAGCACAAAATGAACTGATTAACAAGAGGTGTGTGTGTGTGTGTGTGTGTGTGTGTGTGTGTGTGTGTGTGTGTGTGTGTGTGTGTGTGTGTGTGTGTGCGTGTGTGTGTGTGTGTGTGTGTGTGTGTGTGTGAGGGAGAGAGTGTGTGAGTGAAAACAGGTGAAAAAATACATGTTTTTTTGTAAATGGTCTTAAAGGTTTTCAGAAACTTTAACTTTCTCTGATTAAAAAGAATAATCCAAGTTTCACTTCCTCTAAATATTTGACTCTGTACTGCAGCTGCCTGCTGATTGGCTGTTCTGTCAGATAATAGTGAAGGTTTGACGTCAGTGTTCAGGCTGCAGAGAGCTCTCACAACATTTAAACACAACTCCTTTGTTGCTGTTTTGGGTCAAATATTGGACTCTGGATTTGGATTGTAAAGGTTTTTTTTCGCCACTTGTTTTCAGCAGAAACAAGTAGAGAACAGAGTATTAACATCAGCTTTTAAACCAGGCTGGTCTCATCCACCGTTCATAGCTATTCCTATGAAAAGTAATGCACTGTAATTCATATATAACCCACGAAATCAATGTGTATTTAATCCACGTAATCGTGAACCAGGAAGTATAAAGGGTGGAGGTCGGGGTGGATGGGTGGGTCTAAAAACACCAGACTTTTACCAGGAGACTGATGTTGGTGCCCCGTGTGAAGCCAGAAGTCAACGTTGATTTATATGTCACGTAACTTCTGTACTTCAGTAACCATCTTTTCCTAAACCTAACTAAAGAGATTCCTGTGAAGACGGACGTTTATTTTGAAAAGACTGTATGCATGTAACCAGCAAGTTAATGTGATAATAACACGTTAACTCAAATTTGTTTTAACGCCACTAATTTCTTTAACGCAGTAACGCAACTTGTGACTTTTTAGGTTGTAGCGGTTCAGTTTTAAATCTAGAGTGAAATACTGGTATCATATGAAACTATAAAACCTGATGAATCCATCGGTACCAACCAGGTCAGACTATCTTGTAGTGAAGGAGGTTAAATAACGCTCCAAACTTACACTAAATTTTGGTGAGGAAAAACTGTCATGTCCATTTTCAAAGGGGTCCCTTGACCTCTGACCTCCAGATATGTGAATGTAAATGGGTTCTATGGGTACCCACGAGTCTCCCCTTTACAGACATGCCCACTTTATGATAATCACATGCAGTTTGGGACAAGTCATAGTGAAGTCAGCACACTGACACACTGACAGCTGTTGTTGCCTGCTGGGCTGCAGTTTGCCATGTTATGATCTGAGCATATTGTTTTATGCTAAATGCAGAACCTGTGAGGGTTTCTGGACAATATCTGTCATTGTTTTGTGTTGTTAACTGATTTACAATAATAAATATATACATATATTTGCATAAAGCAGCATATTTGTCCACTCCCATGTTGATAAGAGGATTAAATACTTGACAAATCTCCCTTTAAGGTACATTTTGATGAAAAATGTGTGATTAATTTGCGATTAACGTTGATTAAATATTTTAAGCGATTGACAGCCGTAGCTTAAACCAAACCAAAAAGGTTAGGTGTGAAAGCTCCCTCAGAATAATCCACATTTTCATCAAAAGACTAAAGATTAAATATAGAGAGAAAAACGTCAGTGAGAGAATATACAGGACGGTGAAGAAGGACTATTGTTCCCAGTAGAATGACCCAAACGTGTCACTGAACATCCCTGTTTCCTCACACACACACACACACACACACACACACACACACACACACACACACACACACACACACACACACACACACACATCTGCCACTCTGTAACAGTAATAATAAAGCTGTGTGCTGTGTTTCTGTCGGTAGCGGCGGTTTCTCCTTGTTGCCTGGCAACTGATGATGATTGCGGCTGTGAAGTGTCCTTCTGAGGGCCATTATGAGACACACACACACACACACACACTGAATGAAGCAGAACAGATGTGTGTGTGTGTGTGTGTGTGTGTGTGTGTGTGTGTGTGTGTGTGTGTGTGTGTGTGTGTGTGTGTGTGTGTGTGTGTGTGTCATTGTTCTCTCTCTTTCATCTCCACTTTTTTTTTCCATTCATGTCTCTTTATTCATCCTTCTCTCCTTCTTTCTCTCCATCTTTCTCTCCTTCTTTCACCAAGTCTTGTTTTTCTCTTCTTTCCTTAAAATCTGTTGATATTTTATATTTTTCTCCTCTCGCCAACGTGTTCAGAGTCAAACCAGCAGTGGACGTCCACTACATTTATCTGAAAGCTTTAGTTACTTTACAGATTCAGATGTATATGATGTATTATTATAAGCTAAGATCAGATAAAGGGTTAAACTCACAAGCTAGAAGTGTATAAAGTAGTCAATCGATTAAAATAGCTTATCGCGATTAATCGTCGTTCTAAATGAACCTTAAAGGGAGATTAGTCAAGTATTTAATACTCTTATCAACATGGGAGTGGACAAATATGCTGCTTTATGCAAATGGATGTATATATTTATTATTGGAAATCAATTAACAACACAAAACAATGACAGATATTGTCCAGAAACCCTCACAGGTTCTGCATTTAGCATAAAACAATATGCTCAAATCATAACATAACATGGCTGACTTGACTATGACTTGCCCCAAACTGCATGTGATTATCATAAAGTGGGCATGTCTGTAAAGGGGAGACTCGTGGGTACCCATAGAACCCATTTACATTCACATATCTGGAGGTCAGAGGTCAACGGACCCCTTTGAAAATGGCCATGACCGTTTTCTCTTCGCCCGCGTCGCCACATTTAACCACACACAGATATAACTGTATCTGCTGCTGTCACTAAATAATGATGACACACACACACACCTTTATAAACAGCATCATGCAGCATGTCCTGTCGTCATGGTGACGGCCTCCTCTCATCCCCATTAGGTGTTCTCAGTAAGGACCGGTACATCGTCTCCTGTTTGGAGGATTCTCACGTTGATTCGGATTATTTTTGTGTCTTTAAATCACGCTTGGTAGACGTGAAGTCAGAGTTCCTCTTGAAGTGGGTTCGAAGTGTTCCTGAACGTTTACTGCTCTTACACTCACTCACTGATGCTGTAGATATATATTATATATAGAGAGTGTTTCTAAGGCTGTTTCACACGTTAAACCTGCAGCTGCACTGGATTCAGTACAGGAGAAGCACAGGTGGAGCTAATGACATTAACGAAGGCTCAGTTCCAGCTAGTGTTTGTTAGTGAGCAGCGACAGCAGGGACCTGGAACCGGCTCATCGTTAGTGTTATTGATTACACCTGGTGCTTCTCCTGCAGAGGAACAGGTCAGTTAGTTCCTGTCTTTCACACGCTGCCTTCAGATGTTCATCGTGTTCACCAGAAGAGTCCATATGAACGCCCCCCCCTCATGTCGTATTCACGACCTCGTAAGTGGAAAGTTTCTGAGTTCACCAGTTGTGACGTGTTTGTTGCCGTTGTCAGATATAGCGGAGGCCATGGAAGTTCGTTTTTAGGTGCAAAATATATTGTAATTTTAGTCGTATATTGTTTTTTTTGGTCTGAGGACCATGTTGATATTCCCAAGAGCCTCATCTTTTCCCTCTGTCGTTATGTCTTTGTATTTCCTGCATTATGTCAAAGAACGTATATCGCCAAGAAGTGAAAGTCAATTGTTCGTTCCATTGCAACATCAGCGCCCAGCAGCCATTTTGGACTGAAGCGACTACCGGACGTTGCTTAGCAGTGTTCTCACGACTTAACCACTTGAACGCCGAGCATGTCGTGTACACGACTTCCTGTGTTGTAAACACGAGCTCACGAGTTTCATTTGAAGGCACCAACGGGCTCATCGTTAGTGTTACTGATTCCACCTGCTGCTTCTCCTGTTAGTTCCTGTCTGTCACACTGAATCTGTCCTCTGTACACTTGTGTCAAACAGTTCAGAGAATTGATGAAGTAAACATTTAATTTAATTTCGCGCCACCGTATTTTACATATAGGTTGTTTTTTTTTACCGATAAAAAATCGTAGCACGCTGAGTCTGATGAGTTTGTCAGGGAAACAACAGGGTGCTTCGATAGTGAGTTTACAGCGTCCTTTCGGATTTTAACGCATCAATGCTCGATTCAGTTTGTAAATAAAAAGAAAGTACTGCAAAAGTCAAGAAACAAATATAGAGTAGAAAAATTACAATAAAAACATGAAAAAATACTATGAAGAAATGTGAAAAATATCAGTTTAAGATATATATAGATATATGTCTATATATATAGATATATATATAGACATATCACATTTGTTTAATCACAAATGATTTTTTATCTGTTCAAAATGTACCTTAAAGGGAGATTTGTCAAGTATTTAATACTCTTATCAACATGGGAGCGGACAAATATGCTGCTTTATGCAAATATATGTATATATTTATTATTGGAAATCAGTTAACAACACAAAACAATGACAGATATTGTCCAGAAACCCTCACAGGTTCTGCATTTAGCATAAAACAATATGCTCAGATCATAACATGGCAAAAATGTACAATAAAAACATGAAAAATTCTATTGAAAAATTATGAAAAATATCTGTTTAAGAATAAATAAATAAATAAAAAATCTTAGTTCACACTCTGATTGGAAACTTTTTTTTTTTTAGACATTTGCTGAGTAACAAGTTGACCTGTTCAGATAAAAAAAAAAAAAAAACAGTCAGCTGAGCTTCAGCTCCAAGACTCCAATACCCACAATGCCTTGCAGGGGTGGTCAGGGAGCTGTAGCTTAATAATATATGCTAAAGTACATTGAGTACAGAAAGTATTGAACTGAGTTGAACAGAGAGAGAGACGGAGGAGAGGAATCAGCCTTGAGTTCCTGCTGCCATGACAACAAGACTAGCACTGCTGCCATGGTGACAGCGCACACATACACACACACACACACACACACATACACACACACACACACACACACACATACATAAAGATGTATCTATGAAGTGTATTGTTGTTGAGGATCTTATTGAGAGGCAGAGAGAGACGGAGAGGTGAAGGCTGAATGGGTGAGAACATGAAAAGTGAAGAGTCTCCTCCTCTTCATCATGTTCGGCAGCATTTTATGCTTCCTCCTGTTCTCTCCTCTCCCTCCTCTTCCTCCTCTTCCTCCTATTATTTCTTAAATCTTTTGCTTCTTCTCTTTTCTCTCACAAACCACCACATTTTTACTTACCAAACAAACTAAATAACAACGTGTTAATCAGCGATCTTCGGTGATCCTGGTCGATGTATGTTTGAGAGTTTGGAGACGGAGGCTAGCAGTTTCCCCCTGTTTCCAGTCTTTATGCTAAGCTAGGCTAACCACGTCTAAATGCTGTGTCTCAGTGCACTCTCTTCCTTACTTAGACTTGTTATTTTTGAGTGCATAATTGTGTTCACACTGACCAGTTTGGCAAATTGCAGCTCACTATGATGATGTAATCATAACAGTCAAAAAGTTGACCTTCAGCAGTCGCCATCTTGGCTACGTAGCAGAAGGGGAGGGACCACCAAACTTGTGGCGGAGATGATATTGTCATTATTAGTAATAATAATTTTATTTATTTATTTATTTATTTATTTATTTATTTATTTATTTATTTACTTACTTATTTATTTATTTATTTATTTATCATTATTATTAATAGTAGTAGTAGTATTTTTGTTTTTTTACTTTTTATTTATTTATTTATTTATTTATTCATTAGTAGTAGTAGTAGTAGTAGTAGTAGAAGTATTTTTTAACTTTCCATTTATTTATTCATTATTAATAGTAATAGTATTTTTTAACTTTCTATTTATTTATTTATTTATTTATTCATTATTAATAGTAGTAGTATTTTTTTTAACTTTTTATTTATTTATTCGTTTTTAACTAGTAGTATTTTTTCTAACTTTCTTTTTATTTATTTATTTATTATTAAAAGTAGTAGTATTTTTTAACATGTTATTTATTATTATTATTATTATTATTATTATTATTGTTATTATTATTATTATTATAATCATTATTATTAGGTGTAGTATTTTTTTTTTAATTTTCTATAATTTATTAATAATTATATCTGGAGGTCAGAGGTCAAGGGACCCCTTTAAAAATGGCCATGACAGTTTTTCCTCGCCAAAATTTAGCGTAAGTTTGGAGCGTTATTTAACCTCCTTCATGACAAGCTAGTCTGACCTGGTTGGTACCGATGGATTCATCAGGTTTTTTTTAGTTTACTATAATCTTCACTCTAGCCTTAAAACTGAGCCGCTTATGCGTTAAAGAAATTATTGGCGTATAATCAACATGTCCAAAACTGTCATAGTTTCATAGTTTTGTCATCCAGCTGCAACAGAAGTGACATCTCTTGTCGTGTATTTGTGAGATGATGTCTTTTAACGAAACCAAAATGTCTAAAATGTAATAAATCCTGAGAATATAATTAATTGCCAGATCGTGTAATACGACTGTCAGACTATTATTGAATTAATTTGATTGGATCACGGCAGTGTGGAGTTGTCAGTTAATTAATTACCTGAAGTTGACGAGGTGAACGTGGCGGTTTGGTTCATCTCTGAGAGAGTTCATCTCTCTGTTAAATTATTAATTTATTCTGTCCATCAGCTGCTGATGATAATGTGAATCATTTATTCATCTGCTGATGGAGATCAAAGCTTGTCTTGTCTTTCTCTCTCTCGCATTTAGATTTATTGGTATGACCATAATTAAAGGATATGTTCACAGTTTTTGATAATAACACAATAATCACTCGCCCATATAAACTCATTACTCTTTGTTTTCAGGTGAGATTACAGTGTGAATATAGTTGACGTGTTTCTCTGGTAGATGATCTGTAATCTGTCCTCCGTCAGATCCCAGAGTGTGTTTTCTACGGGATGTACGAGAAGATCCTGTTGTTTCGTCATGACCAGACGTCGGACAACGTGCTGCAGCTGCTGCGCTCGGCGTCCCAGATCCAGGAGGGCGACCTGGTGGAGGCCGTGCTGTCAGGTGAGAGAGGCTGGTGGTGACATCACAGCTGGATGTCTGTATTTAAAGGTAAAGTGACAACTGATATTTACTGTGTGTTCAAAAAAACAGGCAAAAAAACCCCCAAATAATTTCATATAAACTGTCCTGAAACATGTAAAGAACGTCTCACGTGATGATGTTCCTACGATATGACCCTCCTGGCTCAGACGTGTAGTGACTCTGCTGAACGTCTCTAAATAATAAAGGGAATAAATGTGAAGTAAAAGCAGCGTCAGATTGAAAGAGAAGCTGTGTTTGTGTGTGTTTTGGTCGGAGCTGTAGGGAGTGGAGTATTTGACTCTGTGAAGGTGTGAAACGTCACCTCGCTGGATGAATGAGTGAGTGTGAAGACGTCTCACATCGCCGTCACCTCCTGGTGATGCTCTCTTTAACACTCACACTATTTAAACCATCATCTCTCTCTCTCTTTACTCTTTAATATTCTCTCTGCTCCATGTTTCTTCTCTACTTTAACAATATTCTGTATTTTTATTATCGTGAATAAATCCCACGAAAAACCAACAATCAGTTTAAATCACAGAATCAGAAACAGACTCTGATCTTTTACTGAAGTAAAAGTAGTAAAACTACAGTGTAGAAATTTGACTTCAGTAAAAAAAGAAAAGTATTAACATCAAAATATACTTAAAATACCAAAAGTAAAAGTTCTCATTATGCAGAATAATATTATATTGTATTATTGTATTATAATTCAGGCTGTCAAAGTTAACGCAAAGTAATTTTAACACCACTAATTTCTTTAACACATTAACCCAACTTGTGATTTTTAGGTTGTAGCGGCTCAGTTTTGAAGCTAGAGTGAAGATACTGGTATCACCGTAAACTATAAAACCTGATGAATCCATCGGTACCAACCAGGTCAGACTAGCTGCTCATGAAGGAGGTTAAATAACGCTCCAAACTTACACTAAATTTTGGCGAGGAAAAACTGTCATGTCCATTTTCAAAGGGGTCCCTTGACCTCTGACCTCCAGATCAGTGAATGTAAATGGGTTCTATGGGTACCCACGAGTCTCCCCTTTACAGACATGCCCACTTTATGATAATCACATGCAGTTTGGGGCAAGTCATAGTGAAGTCAGCACACTGACACACTGACAGCTGTTGTTGCCTGTTGGGCTGCAGTTTGCCATGTTATGATCTGAGCATATTGTTTTATGCTAAATGCAGTACCTGTGAGGGTTTCTGGACAATATCTGTCATTGTTTTGTGTTGTTAATTGATTTACAATAATAAATATATACATACATTTGCATAAAGCAGCATATTTGTCCACTCCCATGTTGATAAGAGGATTAAATACTTGACAAATCTCCCTTTAAGGTACATTTTGAACAGTGATTAATTGCGATAAACTATTTTAATCGATTGACTACTTTATACACTTCTAGTTTGTAAGTTTAACCCCTTATCTGATCTTAATTTATAACAATACATCATATACATCTGAATCTGTAAAGTAACTAAAGCTGTCAGATAAATGTAGTGGAATAAAAGGTACAATATTCCCTCTGAGATGTACAATAGTGGAAGTAGAAGTAGAAAGCTGCATTAAATGGAAATACTCAAAATTTGATTAAATGTACTTAGATTTTCACATACAAGATATTTGCTTTAGTGTTTTGGTCACAATAAACATAGTAAGACAAAAGAAAAAACACAAGTGCTGCAAAAGTCAAAAATCATAAATATAAAATAGAAATTTACAATAAAAAATGTGAAAAATATATTTGCAAAATATTGCCTAAAGAATGTGTGCAATGTGCATAAAAATAATAACCTAAGATTTGCAAAAAAAGAGGATTCTGGGTAAAACTAGTCCCCGGTAGATAAGTCTGAACAAACCAAACCAGAGAACCTGTCAGGTATCGACTCGCTGGTTAACTGGTTTAGTCGACAGGTAAAAACTCTCCTGATCAACAGCTGGAAGAATCCAGATGTGAATAATAATAATGATGATAATAATAATAATGATGATCTGATGTCTGTTGACTCGTCTGTCTGGCTGCCGTCCAGCTCAGGACTCAGGTGTTCACGCTACGCTAACGCTAACGGCCCGACAGCTGCTGCTTCCTCATTTCCTGTCACCATCCAGTAGTGTGTGTGTGTGTGTGTGTGTGTGCGTGTGTGTATGTGTGTGTGTGTACATTTGCATAATGCTGTTTGTTTTAATGAACATTTGTCTCTGTACGACTGAAACTTCTTTCCATGTGTATTTCTAGTGTGTTTTTCCTCTATTTTAAGCTCTAGGTCTCTAGTTTGATCCATCCATCCTCTGAATGCTCTAGGTCTCTAGTTTGATCCATCCATCCTCTGAATGCTCTAGGTCTCTAGTTTTATCCATCCATCCTCTGAATGCTCTAGGTCTCTAGTTTGTGGCTGTAAAGTTTCATGAGGCTGATTATCCTAGAGGTCACCACAGGTCATTTTATACAGAGAGGTCAAGTTCAAAGCCACCAGACTCCATTCATAAAAACAGCAATTTTACATCTCAGACCACTTCTTCATCACTTAAATGATGTCCTATCCTTTAACCCCTCACCATCCTCCTCTTCCTCCCTTTCCTCCTCTTCCTCTCCCTCCTGATTATTTCCCTCTTCACCTCTACCTCCTCCTCTACCTTTCCTCCTCCCTCCTCCTCCTCCTCTTTCAGGATGCTAACACTCAGTTTAAACACTTTTGTTAACAGCTCTCTGTCAGTCGCAGCAACAACTCCAAGTGTGGAGGAAACAAACAGGAAACTGACTTAGTGCAGAGTAACAGGGAGCTCCAGCCAAGAGAGCTGATTGGTCACAACGGACCTCCTGATAATCGCACAGACAGGCAGACAGACAGACAGGCAGACAGACAGACAGACAGACAGACAGGCAGACAGACAGATAGTGAGACAGACAGACAGAGAGAGAGAGACAGAGAGAGAGAGAGAGACAGACAGGCAGACAGGCAGACAGGCAGACAGACAGACAGGCAGACAGACAGACAGACAGACAGACAGACAGGCAGACAGATAGTGAGACAGACAGACAGAGAGAGAGACAGACAGACAGACAGACAGACAGGCAGACAGATTGTGAGACCGACAGACAGAGAGAGAGACAGACAGAGAGACAGACAGACAGACAGACAGAGAGACAGACAGACAGACAGAGAGACAGACAGACAGACAGACAGACAGACAGACAGACAGACAGACAGAGAGACAGACAGACAGAGAGACAGAGAGACAGACAGACAGACAGACAGACAGACAGACAGACAGACAGACAGACAGACAGACAGACAGACAGACAGACAGAGAGAGAGACAGACAGGCAGACAGACAGAGAGAGACAGACAGACAGAGAGACAGACAGACAGAGAGACAGACAGACAGAGAGACAGACAGACAGACAGACAGACAGACAGACAGAGAGACAGACAGACAGACAGACAGACAGACAGACAGACAGACAGACAGACAGAGAGACAGACAGACAGAGAGACAGACAGACAGACAGACAGACAGACAGACAGAGAGACAGACAGACAGACAGACAGAGAGACAGACAGACAGACAGGCAGACAGACAGACAGACAGACAGACAGACAGACAGACAGACAGACAGACAGGCAGACAGACAGACAGACAGACAGACAGACAGAGAGAGAGACAAACAGACAGACAGAGAAAGACAGACAGACAGAGACAGAGAGACAGACAGAGACAGTGAGACAGACAGACAGACAGACAGACAGACAGACAGACAGACAGGTCTTTACTGGCTGTGATTGTAACCACAGAGCTGGTTAATATAAACTCTGCTGTTTCCTCCTGTTTTCTTTTTAATCAGCTAACACGTTGATTAAAGTTGTTTACACTCAGCAGTAAAACCCCAGAGCATGATGGGATATCACCGCTCCACTCTACTTTCCTCATGATTTATATGGTTTCATTAAAGTTTGTTATGAAGACAATCACTGAAACTCAATAGTAAACAAATTAAAATATAATTTTAAACAAAACAAATCAAAGACACATACAAGTACACACGTGTTTGTGTATCTGTACACATACAGAAGTGTCCATTTACGTTACATTAATTATCAGTTTCCTCTTGTCAACAGCCTTCATGCAAACATCCAGATTGTAATTATGACTTTTATTCCCAAAGCTGCTCGGTACTAAATAACACCCTGAAAACCAAACGCCTCAAGTCAGACAAACTTCGTCATTCAGGGAAATTAAACTCAGATTTAATGGATAATCAATTTATTTAGTGTTATATACCAACCCTGCCTCCTACAAAATTACGTTCCCATTCAACAAAACTGCGTGCAAATGCAAATGAACACTTGTTTCCATCCATTACTGTTGTGGTTCATCGAGATGAGCATTAAGTGGCGTCAATTCTCCAGGATTTGTGAGCAATATTAAATGCTAAATTATTAATAAAGAACAATCAGTGTGCTTCTGTGTTAGTTCTGATCACAGACTGTATATATGAGGTGGATGTAGTCACCGTGACGTCACCCATTGGTTTGTGGACGGCCATTTTGAAACCTCGGGTTCAGCATTTTAGCCGTCGCCATCTTGGTTTTTAGCCGTCGCCATCTTGGTTTTTAGCTGTCGCCATCTTGGTTTTTAGCCGTCGCCATCTTGGTTTTTAGCCGTCGCCATCTTGGTATTTAGCCGTCGCCATCTTGGTTTTTAGCCGTCGCCATCTTGGTTTTTAGCCGTCGCCATCTTGGTTTTTAGCCGTCGCCATCTTGGTTTTTAGCCGTCGCCATCTTGGTTTTTAGCCGTCGCCATCTTGGTTTTTAGCCGTCGCCATCTTGGTATTTAGCCGTCGCCATCTTGGTTTTTGGCTGTCGCCATCTTGGTATTTAGCCGTCGCCATCTTGGTTTTTGGCCGTCGCCTTCTTGATATTTAGCCGTCGCCTTCTTGGTATTTAGCCGTCGCCATCTTGGTTTTTAGCCGTCGCCATCTTGGTATTTAGCCGTCGCCATCTTGGTTTTTGGCCGTCGCCATCTTGGTTTTTGGCCGTCGCCATCTTGGTTTTTTAGCCGTCGCCATCTTGGTATTTAGCCGTCGCCATCTTGGTTTTTGGCCGTCGCCATCTTGGTATTTAGCCGTCGCCATCTTGGTTTTTGGCTGTCGCCATCTTGGTTTTTAGCTGTCGCCATCTTGGTTTTTAGCCGTTGCCATCTTGGTTTTTGGATGTCGCCATCTTGATTTTTTGCAGCCAGAAGTGACCCGAGATGGTGGAGCTAAGTACAACCGAACGCTGAATAAGATATTTTTAGGCGACCAAAATGTTATAATTAACTCTGATGAAGTGAAAACACACTGTGATTAAAGGGTTAAAGTTAGAAGACTAAAACACGGACAACTCCCAGACCGGACAACGCCGTGGTAACGACCTGTCAATCACAAGGTAGCCCCGCCCTAAAGCATCCCCTGCTTTATGGTCTATCTGACTCTAAATGGGACCATAATTTACTAAATGAACATCATGCTGTATTGAAGAAGACTTGAAACTAGAGATTGAGACCATAAACTCATGTTTACAATGTTTACTGAGGTAATAAATCAAGAGAGAAGTAGAAGCTCATTTTCTCATAGACTTCTATACAATCAGACTTCTTTCAGTAACCAGAGGAGTCGCCCCCTGCTGGCTGGTAGAAAGAATGAAGGTTTAAGGTACTTCTCAGACCTGGAGGTCGCCGCCTGGTTTAAACAGATTTCTAAAAACTGATATCTCATTAAAGATTAGTCTACTGTTGTACGTAGTTATAGAGTTAAACAGCTAAAACAGTGATGTTGCTGCCGTTGCACCGCCGCTGGTTTACAGTTTCTCCTCCCGCAGTGTTTGTTTTGTGGTTGTGGGTTAACGAGCCACCAGCGAGCGCTCCTTAACGCATTTAATTCCATCACAGAGAACACACACACACATAAACACTGGCATTTATATTCAGACAAGGACTACCTAGGAAACCCTCACACACACACACACACACACACACACACACACTGACACACAAGTCATTTTCTGAAGCATATAATAACAGTTTGGGAGCTTGTTCAGACTTCCAAACGTATGTTGGCCCTCCAAACAAAAGGCATAAACAATAATTTGAATAAATGGAGGTAATTTCCTGCAGCAGAATGTCTAATCAGAGCGGTATTCTGCTGGAGGACCACAGCTCAGGGCGACTGTGTGAGTGTGTGTGTGTGGGGAGGAAAAAGGCGAGAGAGATCTCAGAAATACATGCAGAGAGAGACATAGAGAGAAAAACCATATCCCAAACTACCCATCATGCCTTGCCAAGCCTGCTGGCCAACCACACAAACACTGGGTCCATCTGCGCCCGCTGAGAGCCTCTCATACCTCCAAAACATTTACAAAATACCCGCTAACAACCCATTCATTACTCTTTGTCTCTGTGTTTCTGTTTATCTCCTCTTCTCTTCCCTCTCTCTCCATCTCTGGAGAGTTAAAGACAACTCTGCTCAGATCTGGTCAACATGTTTCACACTCAAACCAGCAGTGAATTAATATCTACTAGTATCCTGATATCTCTTCTTCCATTAAAACACACGACTGAGCATCACTGTTGTTCCTTCATCACTGTTTATTCAGACTCAACGCCACATTCACCGTCCTGCTGCCATACACATATATACATAGACATATATACATAGACATATATACATAGACATATATACATAGACGCCACATCGTACGTCAACGTGGGCGCCATATTGGACAGGGCAACACTGGCCTGTAACCCTATACAAGTGAACGGGGGAGCTGCTGTTTTTCTGGATAAAAAGCACTATAATGTCAACATTTCTCAACCGATTTCAACGAGTCGTTATTATATTAAAGGGCTTATGATCTACGAGGAGTAACGTTAAGTTAACGTTACGATTTTTGTTCTTTTCCCCAAACTTTTGGTGAAAAACTGTTCAATACGTTAGCATTACAAGCTTCAAACAATTATTAGGTCATTATTAAACAGTCGTACTGTCATATTACGTTTTCCTTCAAGAATTTTTCACATTCAAAACGTTAGCATACGTAACTTAGCTCATCAGACAAGAGCTAGCTTGCGTTCGTTATTGTTAAGCTAATGTTAGTTTATAGATATTATGTTATGTGTAACATAATATTGAAATTTACGATAATGTCACATGTGTAATATCGTAAACAATAAAGCTGATGTCTTGAGTTTTAAACAGTAATTCTCCGCAATATTTAACGTTAGCTAACGTTTTTTTATTCAACGCTATCTAAAGTTACTTTAGGTGCCCTAACATGTGGTGGAGATTAACTAGCAGTTTACACAAATTAAACGCCATCAACTGGTATTCATGTTACAATAGTTAAAGTAATTTTGTCATGGTCCAATATGGCGCCCGTGTTGACGTATTTCCGCAACGGGCTGAAGCGTCCAATGCGCGGTCTACTGTGTGTATATATATATATATATATATATATATATATATATATATATATATATATATATATATATATATATATATATATATATATATATATATATATATATATATATATATATATATGTCTATGCCTGCTGCCACTAATACTCACTAAAGCACCACATGTGGATTAATCCGCCACTGAATAAACTAAGATGTTGCATCAGAACTAATATCTAAAAATTCAAACAATACTCAGCTGATGAGCTCTGTCGTCAAAAACAAACTAAATGCTGCATCTAAAAACCCACCAAATCTGGCTCGAACTTAAATTATGATAAACTGTAAACCGTCACCAAATTATAATTTAAAACTGAAACTAAAAAACAGATGCTCGTGAATCAGGAGAGTATTGATCTCAAACTGCTGCTCAGCTCATTAAACCAGCACAGAGTGAGCGGTCCGACTGTAAACCAGATGTTTTCTACTTCCTGTCATTAAAACCTAAATGCGGCTCAACGTCCATCAGTCTGGAGGAGTTTATATTTCTCTTTATTATCGTCTTAACTGGGAGGAACTTCTAAACTATCTGGATTAGCGAAACTGAGATATCTGCTTAGTCGGTTGATTCCCTCGTTGGCGTTGTGGGTCGGTCGGCGGGACGTCTCGGAGCTGCCAGAGAACCCGACTGAGTCTTTGTGAAAACAGCTGGAGGATGTTTGGGCTCAGATGGCCGTCATGGCCGCCGGCCCGTTCGCCCCACATCAGCAGCTGCTCCACTTTTTGGAAACGTTTTGGAAAACATGGAAAAGAAAAGTCACTTCAGAATAATAAATCATATTATACTTGAGAGTTTACAACACTGGACTGTTGTTTAGCTGGAAACTTTTGTTTTTTAATGTTGTAAAAGTTGAGATGGAAATATTTCATCACTTTTTATAGAATATTGATTTCAGCGAATGTTCGAATCTCAAAACAGAACATTTTAGTGTCTTCTCTTTCTCTGCTGATTGATTAATTAATCAACAGGTAGAATGACTGATATTCCCTTTAGGACCAGAACTTGAAATTATACTTAAGTTGCTTCGAAGCCCTTAAAGGTCTCAAGACATTCACACTTATATAACCGAAAGAGGACATGAAACGTGAATGTTTTGGCACTTGTGGAGCCCAAATATATCAGAAAAAAACCCTTGTAAAAATTATTAAAACTACAGATATGACAAATTTATTTTCGTAATTTCTGTAAAATCAGATTTTCCTAATCTTTTTCAGGGTCTACGCTTCACCCTTTTGAGTCTTTGTCTTCAGTTGATACTTCAACTCCTTTCGTTGCTTATACATCCCAACTTAATTCAGCACTTTCACTTTCAACTGCCACTTCAACTCCTTTCAGTGCCTCAACTTCAGAGTAAAAATGCATTTCAAAAGCTCAGAATACTCAACTATCTGTTTTAAATATTTCCGTTGATTAAATAAACGATATCTCGGTTCATTGGGAGTCTCCTGAAGGCCTTCCTGACAGAAATAACTGTTTCTCTGGTTGTTGAACTCACTCGTATCCCCGATGTGTGTTTTTGTTGTTTTGTGCAGCTTCAGCCACAGTGGAGGACTTCCAGATCCGTCCTCACTGTCTGTTCGTTCACTCGTACCGAGCTCCGGCGTTCTGCGACCACTGTGGAGAGATGCTGTGGGGACTCGTACGACAGGGACTCAAATGTGAAGGTACGAACCGACTGATGAAGCTCAGGAGGCTCAGAGAGAGAAACTGTTGAGACTCTGGTTGATGAATCTGCTGTTGTCTTTGTGTCCAGGCTGTGGTCTGAACTATCACAAGCGTTGTGCCTTTAAGATCCCCAACAACTGCAGCGGCGTGAGGCGACGTCGCTCGTCCAACGTCTCGCTGACGGGCGGGTTGGTGAACCTGGGACGCCCCCTCTCTGCTGAGCCTTCGCCGCCCCTCTACACCGACGATGCTTTACTGGTCAGTAGATAGATAAACGTCCTCAACATGTCTCAACATCCTCAACATGTCTCAACATCCTCACTTTCTTTCTTTGTTTTGTTCTCTGTCATTGTCCAGTCTCCCGTCAGTCCCAGCATGGAGGTAAGTCCCACCACCTTTATCCATAATAATACTCTGTCATTATTATGATGCACGAATAGATAAATAAGAAATGCATGCGAAAATGAATAAATGTAAAAATGAATAAAGAAAATAAATACATAAATAAATAGAAGGGAAAATTAAACAGAAGACTATATAAATAAGGGAAATAATACAAAGATAAAAAAAATAAAGAACCAAATTAAAATAGAAATCAATTCATGTCACATTTTATCAATTAACATTTGTTTTTAACATTATTTTTGATATATTTATTGACACATTTATTTATTTATCGAGTAATTTATTTGTTTATTTATTTATTTATTTATTTATTTATTTATTTATTTATTTATTTATTTATTTATTTATTCATTAATTTAGTTATTTTTATTTATTTATTTATTTATTTATTTATTTATTTATTTATTTATTTATTTATTTATTCATTAATTTAGTTATTTAATGTAATAATCTCTGAGGAACTGTACCTGCATTCAAACTTGTCTGCGACATAATAGCCTTCAGTAAATCTAGTGTTTTGATTGAACAACAGTCATGACTGGTGTCCTGATCTCTGTCCGTCCTCTCAGCAGAAGAACCAGTTAGATTACTTCCCCGGTCGAGAGCGCCGCTCCAGCTCTCAGTCGTACGTCGGCCGTCCCATCGAACTGGACAAGATCTTCCTGTCAAAGGTCAAAGTTCCTCACACCTTCCTGATCCACTCATACACCCGACCCACCGTCTGCCAGCACTGCAAGAAGCTGCTGAAAGGCCTCTTCAGACAAGGCCAGCAGTGTAAAGGTGGGCCTCTTTTAATACATTTATACATTATTATAACTATAAAGTCTCTTCAGACAGGGCCAGCAGTGTAAAGGTGGGCTTCTTTTAATACTTTTATACATTATTATAACTATAAAGCCTCTTCAGACAGGGCTGTAGTGTAAAGGTGGGCTAAAATGAAAAAATGAATGCAGAAATAAATAAATGATACAAAATAAATGCATGAATAGATAAATAAGAAATGCATGCAAAAATTAATAAATGTAAAAATTAATAAAGAAAATATATACATAAATAGATAAAAGGGAAAATTGAACAGAAGACTATATAAATAAGGGAAATAATACAAAGATAAAAAAAAAATAAAGAAGCAAATTAAAACAGAAATCAATTAATGTCACATTTTATCAATTAACATTTGTTTTTAATATTATTTTTGATACATTCATTGACATATTTATTTATTTATTGAGTAATTAATTAATTAATTAATTTATTTATTTATTTATTTATTTATTTATTTAAAATTTTAGCAGGTTCTGTCCTCCATAATCCTGGACAGGAACCTTAAGTAAAAATCCAAGAATTTTTGTAACTTTATTGTATTATAACACATTCCCTGATGTCAATTAATGTTTTGTTTTAAATTTTGTAATTATTTTGTTAATAATTTCGAATGCATATTTCTAAAATCAATCAAATTTGATCACAAACAAAAAAAAAAACAACAGCATTCTTTAAGTTAAAATTACACAGCTTTTTATTTAACATTGTATTTATCTTTACCTTCTATTAATGTCTCTGCACTCACAGTAGCCAAGGTTGTATTATTTAGTTATTTAATAGTATACAAGTAAGAATAAAAACAATCAATATTTCCTGAATAAAACTGGCTGGACTTTGGAGAATTTTGCGTGTCATAGTTTAATCACATTTAACTCAGTCGAGGTCAGTTCACCACCAGCTGTTCCTCACAGAAACGAATGGGGAGCAACATCTGGTGTGCTGTATTTAGGAATGGCTACGTGGGTTGCCTTCAAATGTTTATCAAATTACGTGCCAGTTTTCTTAAGTGCATACTGCACCAGATGAACTTTTTGTAAGATTAGTCAACTAAACATACTCGGCTGTGGTTAAAGAAAGATGATCTCAAAGTTGTATGTTCATCCTTTTATCCCAGACGTTTCCTGTTGGTATAAAAACCAGCACTATTTCCTGCTTACTTGGTAAATAAACGGGCGTTTTGACCAACACAGTGTCAAATGTTGTTCTGTAACCTGCTCGGTCCTGATGGCTGCTCTCTCCTTGCTTCTCCCTCAGATTGTAAATTCAACTGTCATAAACGATGTGCTCCTAAAGTGCCAAACAACTGCCTGGGAGAGGTTTCCAAAAATGGAGGCAAGTTTCAGCACACACACCTGATTGTTCCTAAACTACACAACCTCAACGTAAACCTAATTCTAACCTTAACACTACACCCAGGTCTTAATGAGTCCTCACAGTGTTGGTCTGCAACGTTTGGTCCTCACAACTATAGAAACTACAGGTGTGTGTTTGTTCCGTAGATCTCCTGAGCCCGGGGGCGGAGTCAGACGTCGTCATGGTGGAGGGTTGCCTTGACGACCACGACGTGGACAGAGGCGGCGACCTGTTGGACGACATGGACGAAGCGCTGATATCAGAAGGCGCTCTGCTGATGGAGGCGGGGCCCGGCGACCTCTGCGACCTGCACGACCCCGACCTGGACGAGTCCAACCGGGCCATCAGGTACACACACACACACACAGAAACACACACTCAGAAACACACACAGAGATGTGAGACTGAGCTTTGTCCCGCCTCCTGCAGCCCGTCCACCAGTAACAACATCCCGCTGATGAGAGTCGTTCAGTCCGTCAAACACGCAAAGAGGAAGAGCAGCAACGTGATGAAGGAGGGATGGATGGTCCACTACACCAGCAAGGACACTCTGGTACCAAACCTGTCTGTCTGCTTACCTGTCTGTCTCTTTACCTGTCTGTCTGTTTGTCCTACCTTTCATAATTTAGTATATTCATGTCTTGTCCTACCTTTCATAATTTACCAATGAGGGAGCGAAATAAGTTCAAATCAACCACCTTTATCTCCATCAATGACCTGATGGCCGGAAAACTAGATGTGATTTTACTAAAACTAAAGAAAATACAGGACTAAAAAATAACCGTTATCATTGTCTGCTGTTGTGCATTGTGGGTAAATTCAAGAAAATGTTGCCTAAGGGGTCGTTAACATGCAACGTTTGTTGCGCCCTCAAATCCATTATTGTCAATGTACACGGTCTCTTCTAACTTCTCGTTTCTTCTCTCCTCCTCTTCCTCTCTTTCTTCCAGAGGAAGAGACATTACTGGCGGCTGGACAGTAAATGCATCACGCTGTTTCAGAACGACACCGGAAGTAAATACTACAAGGTGAGAGGAGCTCCGTCACCGCCTCCTTCACCACTGATTTATTGTTAAAGGACAATTCCAGTGTATTTTATTATTATTTTTATTTATTATATGTATATATACAGTATATATATATATATATATATATATATATACAGTATATATACATTTTTTAATCTTTATTTATTCAGGGGAGGTTGTGGACTACGGTTTTGGTTACTTGGTTTTTGGCCGTGGCCATAAATACAGTATATATATATTTTCCTCGCCAAAACGTAGCGTAAGTTTGCAGCGTTATTTAGCCTCCTCCACGTCAAGCTAGCATGACCTGGTTGGTACCATGGTTGGTATCTGATTTTCTGATTTGAGAGAAAATGGAAAACAATAAAATCTTCTCTCAGTACATCATTGTACTTTTGTAGCTTCATACACTCTGAAGGGATACACAGATATACTTTATATGTTTTAGTACAATGCTGACTGTCCTGCTCTGTCTGTTGTCTCTGCAGGAGATCCCTCTGTCAGAGATCTTGTCTCTGGAACCGGCTCAGACCTTCGCTCTGCTTCCTGACGGAGCCAATCCTGCGTGCTTCGAGATCACCACGGTGTCGCTGGTTTACTACATCGGCGAACATCTGCAGAGAGCGGATCCATCTGTGAGCGGCAGCAGCGTCCTGGTGAATAATATCAGGATTATTTCATGTAGTGTAGCTGCAATAGCCTGTTCTACTACTGACAACTGTCTATGTTTGGGGGTGATTATTAATTAGATTATTAATATTGATGATTCAGTTCATAAGTTCAGTAGTTTAGTCCAGTGGTTCCCAACCTAGGGGTCGGGCCCCTCCAAAGGATCACCTGATAACTCCGAGAGGTCCTGAGATGATTAATGAGAGAGAGAATAATTAAATTCTGCTGCATAAATCTATTAATATTTGGGACTTTTTTTTTTTAAATTTTGGAGAGTTTGGGTTCTTTGGGGTGTAGTGCAGTAAAAAGTACAATATTTCCCTCTGAGATGTAGTGGAGTAGAATTATAAACTAGCATAAAATGTTAATACTAAAGTACAGTTCTTATGTATTTAGTTTTTACACCACTGTTTCAGGTCAGCGGCGTCGGGCAGGATGTGGCTCGGATGTGGGAGATAGCCATCCAGCACGCTCTGATGCCGGCCGTCTCTACGGGAGTTTCCCGCAGCTCTCACCGCAGCGGACACAGTAAGACGCCGCCGCCATCGCCACCACTCACATACAGGTTAAAACCTGAAAACGTGTTTATATTATTAGTAGGGTTGGTCTTTATATCTGGGTCATCGGTAGATAGCAAACTGTCTTGACCTTTTGATTGGTCAGAAATCTTAGGATGAAACCTGAACTAGTTTCGGTCCAACATCAGAAAATTTTCATCAGAAAATTACAACTTCAGCTCAAGGTGACAGTACGAAGTATCGTGAAATTCTTAGATGCCTAGAACGAATCTAACAAATATGTAAATAAAATAAAAATGAATCTAACAAATAAATAGAATTAAAAAAATAATCTAACAAATAGATAAATAAAATAAAAATTAATCTAACAAATAGATATAAAATAAAAAAAATAATCCAACAAATAGATAAATAAAATAATATGAATCTAACTAATAGATAGAAAATAAAAAAATAATCTAACAAATAGATAAAATAAAAATAATCTAACAAATAGATAAAATAAATATGAATCTAACAAATAGATAAATAAAATAAAAATTAATCTAACAAATAGATAGATAAAATAAATATGAATCTAACAAATAGATAGAAAATAAAAAATAATCTAACAAATAGATATAAAATAAAAAATAATCTAACAAATAGATAAATAAAATAAAAATTAATCTAACAAATAGATAGAAAATAAAAAATAATCTAACAAATAGATTGAAAATAAAAAAAATAATCTAACAACTAGATAGATAAAGTAAATATGAATCTAACAAATAGATAAATAAAATAAAAATTAATCTAACAAATAAATAAATAGAATAAAATAATAATAATTATAATTATAATAATAATAATAAAAATAAGTTAAAGTTGCTGTTTTATCTCCTCCCTAACTTTAATATGAACTCAGGAGATGCTTCCCTTTATGTTCAGAGCATCTATTTGGAATTAGATTAATGTAAATTATTATTATTATTATACGGACACATTTTCCAGCTCAGGTATGAACGTTCCCGTCGCTGCTGAATTCTCCTGCAGACTCTCAGATCCCCTCAGGGCCGTCGACTCCCACACAAAACCCATCAGAGATATTTCAGACCTTCTCTGACGTCAAACTGATCATGACTAACGCTTCACTGTTGCTCTCAGAGCCGACTCCGACTCGCTGTGTTCACCTGAAGGGAAATACACTAAAATAATAGTTTAAGAGTCTCAACCTCCAGAAGGCTGGAACATCTATTATTCACCAGAGGGAATACACAGGCGGACATACTCCAACACAAGCTACTGGCAACAAAACCAACAACTAAAGTTTAACTATTTTTCACCATCTTTTGTGTCATTTGGAGTTAAATTCTTACCGTTATTGATTATCTGTGATTCTCTCTGATTGTTTTAACTCTGATCACGTTTGTGTTTCATCCACAGAGGAAATTTCCATCAGTATTTCTGTCTCCAACTGCCAAATCCAGGAGAACGTGGTGAGAAAACACACACACAAACACACACAGGTGTAATGTGTGTGTATACGCAGGTGTACGGCTCATACACATCATGGATATTTACTATATACCTTCCTAAAATTAGCCAGTGATACGTATCACACACACACGCCAGGCAACGGAAGTACCACCTTAAAACATGCAGTGGTGGAAGAAGTGTCCAAATCAATCATCAAGAAGCAATAACACAGTATAAAAATACTTACTCACTCAAAATTCCACCTACAGTACATAAAAGTACAGAAGTATCAGCAACAAAATAAATTATTTCTTTTATTTTTGGTACTTGGCATCATATTTATAAATTGATCATATGTTTTGTGTGTAATATCTACATCATAAAATTAACTATAGGTTATAAAAGTACAATATTTCTTTCTGAAATGTAGTAAAGAAAACGTAGCATAAAATGGATATACTCAAAGTAATTGTACTTAAAGGGACAGTTTCAGATCTTTTGAAGTGGGAGCAGCAGCAAAACGTATTTTAGACACCTAAAAGAGTCATTATCAGGTTAAGTGTACGCTATATTTAGAATATTTTCACCGCTTTACCTCGCCATCGGGGAACTGAAGCCGTTATATCGCTCTTTGTAAAGCCAGCAGACTCCATTCACAAAAACAGGAATTTTACCTAGAACAGGGGAGTAGCTGGTCTACCGCTGCATCGATCGCAAAGAGTATGGAAGCAAAGAGATGAAACTCTGTGTTTTTTTTACAGCAGCTGCCGCCATTTTGGACTGAAAATGCTTATTTTATTTATAATATTTTATTGTTCAACACAGGCCATTTCAGTAGAATATGACAATAGAATAGAAATAATTTAGTTTACTTTTATACGGCTCTTTGTAGGAGGACGTTTTACTGGCGTCTGGTAGTCGCTTTCAGTCCAAAATGGTGGAAGCGTAGCTCTGCTGCTGGGCGCTGATGTTGCAATGGAACGATCAATTGACTTTCACTTCTTATCGATATACGTTCTTTGTCGATCGGTTAGTTTGTTTGTGTTATTGTGTGACTTTGGTGAATCTGAACTAACCTTTTAAAACACCGAAGTCCCACAATAACAAAAACAAACTAACCGATGGATGCAGCGGTGGATCAGCAACTCATGTGTTCTGAGAGCTAAAATTACTGTTTTTATGAATGGAGTCTGGTGGCTTTGAAGAGAGCGATATAATGGCTTCAGTTCCGTTTTTCTGCTGCTCCCGTCCACAGCCGCTTTGAAGCGGTTATTTCGCTTTCTTCAAAGCCATCAGACTCCATTCACAAAAACTCCAATTTAACCTCTCAGAACACGGAGTATACATACAACCCGACTTCTTTCAGTTATTTCCAAACTTATCACAGAATCCTGAGAATCAATCGATATATCTGCAAAGAGCTAAAATCAGTCGATATATCAGTGAGGCTCTGGTGTGGAGGATCTGTTGTGCAGGAGAACATGTTGCTGAAACTTCAGGTTTTGGTTCACGATATGAACTTCCTGTCATGAGTTAAAGATGATGATAGATGTCTCGGTACACCTCCTCCATCCGATCCTCTCCTGCTTCCTCCTCATTCATCTGCATTTAAAGACTCAGAGGTCGACGTGCATCAGACGCTCACTGTACATTAACATCATACAGATTTTAACACCAGGCTGAAAATGTAAACTCTAAACTCTTTTTCATGCAAATGTATCGCCAGAGAACATCGAGTCCCATTTCCATGCAGACGTGCACCTTTCGCCGTCTCCAAGGTGAGCACGTCTTCGAGCACCTCAAATGGAGATTACTGTGATTACTCACTCAGCCAAACGGTTTCCATGGCGACGGTGGATGGTAATTAGGCAGCGCGGCTTGGCGAAGGGGGAGGAGGTTTATAATATTGTATTTCTGTCCTCTTTGCTCGAGGTGTGATATTAGGCTGTCAGCTAACGGGGGAGAAAAGGGAGACGTGATTGCAGACAAGGAGAAAATATTTAGCAGTTTTGGTGTCAAAGCTGTGGCAGATCACTGACGCCGCGTACTTACACTCAGTGGGCTCTCCCCTACAAAAAGCTTCTCTGAAAACTCCTCCACCAGGTGATGAATTGATGCAATTCACTTTTTTGTTGAACCCACTTTCTGTCACACGGCCTCGCCTTCCTCCACTGCAGCTGCAGCAGCTTTCCATCAGGAGCTTCACGGCTTTCTTTAAGAACTTTAACAGCTTCTGGCTTTAGGTGCATCTGTGTGTTTCCAGAGGTGGAAAGTAACTAAGTACATTTACTCAAGTACTTTACTTAATAGTGTTGCACGGGTCAACCCAGAACCCGCGGGTACGGGTGAGCTTACTAGAAAATTTTGCGGGTTTTGGGAGGGCCGGTGATAAATTGACAAAGCAGCATTCTGGGAGCTGAAGCCGTTATATCTGCTCTCTTCAAAGCCACCAGACTCCATTCATAAAAACAGTGATTTTCTCTTTCACAACACAGGAGTTGCTGCTGCATCGATCGCTGAGTTTATTTGAGTTATTGTGTGACTTTGGTGTTTTAAAGGGTTAGATTAGATTCACCAAAGTCACACAATAACACAAACAAACTAACCGATCGGCAAACAACGTATATTACCAAGAAGTGAAAGTCAATTGGCAGAGCTACGCTTCCGCCATTTTGGACTGAAAGCGACTACCAGACGCCAGTAAAACGTCCGCCTAAAAAGTGCCGTACAAAAGTAAAACAAAATTATTTCTATTCTACTGTCATATTCTACTGAAATGGCCTGTGTTGAACAATAAAGTATTATAAATATAATAAGCGTTTTCAGTCCAAAATGGAGGCAGCTACTCCCGTGTTCTGGGAGGTAAAATTACTGGTTTGGTGAATGGAGTGTGGTGGCTTTGAAGAGAGCGATATAACGGCTTCAGTTCCCCATCAGAAAGGGGTGACTGACGGTGAAGTAAAGCGGTGAAAATATTGTAAATATAGCGTACACTTAAACTTTTTTAGGTGTCTAAAATCCGTTTTGCCGCCTCCACAGCCTCCGTCCTTTCCACGCTTCCCATTCATTGTCTATGTAAGCAGCCGTGCAATGCATTCTGGTAGCGTGGTGGCGTGATTCAACCTTATTTCAGACATCTAACTGAAAACTAGGGCTGTCAAAGTCAACAAATTAATAACGCATTAACGCAAATTTGTTTTAACGCCACTAACTTCTTTACTTCTGAACCTGCATTTCACTCTTTACTTGAACCGTATCAAAGGATTGTTGTGAATTTATGCTCAGAATAGTTCTTGTGTTTTTCAGGATATCAACTCTGTGTATCAGATCTTCCCAGACGAGGTTCTCGGCTCAGGACAGTTTGGCATCGTCTATGGAGGTAAAACATTTAAACCTGTGGTAACTGATTTCTTTTGGTCCCTTGGGGGAACCTGAGTGAGATTTTGAATCAATATATTTGCTTCATTTGAGTCTATGTGGAGGTAGAAGGAAGTTACCGCTTTTATTGTTGTAGTCTGAGTAACGTGACGTCATATCCGTTCCGTATCCGTCAACCAAAACAAACCTCAGTAAGTATAAAACGTTGAAGGGTCGTCGTGGATACGACCTGCACCCTCACATGTTAAATCCAGCGTGGTAAACACTACACATCCAGTAAAGGATGGAAACACTTTGGGTTTCACACATTGCAGGAAAAGCAGAGCTAGACATCACGGCTAAAGCTGCATGCTAACTCTGTCACGGACAGGAAACGTTATCGTATCGCGGTAACGTTGCGGTCGAGCCGGCCGTCGCTCTCATCTCCGTGGTCAAATGGGCCGACGCTACAACTGTAGAGCACCCATATACTGACATTTATGTTAAATGCATTGAAACGGCCCCGATGGAGCTGACCATGGATGGATAAAGAGAACGGAGCTGACGGGAGAGCTAGAGACGGCCTTGGAGAAGTTAGAGGAAGTAGACACGTGGGACTACGTCTGGTTTTCAAATTAAGGTGTTAACAAAGGGAACTGTATACACGAAATACATCTATGGAAATAAGATTGATTGGATTACAGTCACCAGAAGTATAAAACATTAAATGTCCCTTATAAAAAGAAAATACCACTTAATGGGAAATGTCTTTATTCTTTGATTTTGTAATAAATACTTCCTGACAATGATCCTGATATATTTGACTTCAGGACGTCTCTGACTACATACATGCTGAAAATCATACATTTTTACTGGATTAATTTAGAGATTTTCCAAAATAAAGTCTCTAGAAGTGTATGATTCAACTTTTTCCCTTCATGGTCTAGTGTTAAAAAAGTTAACAAAAATCACAATAAATCGCAATACTTAAAAATCACAATATTCTCAGTATCGAATCGGGAGATAGGTGTATCATCGCAGCCCTAAAAGTGAAAGTATTTTGAGAAATGGTCATGATTAGAAAATAAAGTTAAAGATTTACAAGAAAAAAAATGGTGATATTTTGAGAGTAAGAATCTTGTTTATTTTGACATTTCTTCTCTGAATTTCGGATTTTTTTTTTTCAAATATTTGGAGAATAAAGTTGTAATATTTGTAAGCCGTTTATTCAGACTTTTTTTCTCTAAATATTTTGACTTAGATTTCTTACAGCATAAATGTCTTTGCATTAAAAGTCAGAATTTCTAATAACATATAAAATCGATGGCTGCTTCCAGAGATGCAGCTGTTACTCGGCTCTAATCAAATTATCCAATCAAACCTTGACTTAGTGTATAAAGACAATATATATATATATATATACATATATATATATATATGTATATATATAATAGATGATATTGATGTTGATTTCTGTGTGTTTTCATGCAGGTAAACACAGAAAGTCCGGCCGAGACGTCGCCATCAAGATCATCGATAAACTCCGCTTCCCCACCAAACAGGAGAGTCAGCTGCGCAACGAGGTGGCCATCCTGCAGGTACACACACACACACACACACACACACACACACACACACACACACACACACACACACACACACGCCTGTTGGCAGTGAGTGAGACTTCCTGTCGTGAACGACTTCATTACCGTGGCAACACCGTAGGGGTGTGACATCCTGTAATATTCCAGCGCTGCTCAACCTGCAGAAGCTGCTGCTGCAACACACCTGCTCAGAAAACACTGTTCTGATCTACTGGTGGAAATTAATCAATACTATAATCTGATTTGATTTATTGAGTTCGTAATTCACTTTATTATCAATTCTTTTAAAAGGCATATGTGAGTATTTTATTAAAATAGACTTGACAGAATTCAAATCTAAATACAGTGGAAACCGCTTATAATGATCATCCGTTTATATTGATCAAAAATCTTGGGACAGAATCACTCCTATATGAACGTGTTTAAATAATTCGCTTACAGTGTTCATTTTGGATCTTTTCATACATGACAACATATGGAAGAAATGTTAAGACGATGGGAAATATATAAAAAATAAAATATAAAATAAATGTTATATATATATATGAGTTATTTATTCGTAGTTAATATTTAGTTGACGTTTAAAAAATAATAAATAGTATTGATTGATTTATTATTTTAGATGTTTGCTCTATTTAGACTTGATTTCTTTTTTTTGACAAATATGTTTATTGAATATTTTTTTTTGGTGGAAAAGAAAAAAAATCTGACTTTTATTCATAACCAAAATGAAAATTAAAAAAAATAAAAAATAAAATAATGAAATATATATGTGTGTAATAAATATATATATATGTGTGTGTAATAAATATATAATATTTATATATAAATGTTTATGTAATATATATATATTTGTTGTTAGTATTTAGTTGATGTTTTAATAATAACATGTCATATTGTTTGATTTATTATTCTAGCTGTTTGCTTTATTTAGACTTGATTTTATTTGACAAATATGTTTATTGAAATTTTTCACATAACATAAATAAAACATACACTTCACATTTTACAACAAAGGAGCACAAAAAAGGCAAACCTTAACACATAAAGGCACTTTAAATATAATGTAAGTAAATAAAGTACATTCTGCTGTCGTACTGGCTGACAAGGTACCAAGATCACATCATGGTGGAAAAGAAAAGAAAAAGCTCACTTTTATTAATAGTAAAAAATTATTATTATTATTATTAAAATTAAAAATTAAAAAACAATTACATATATATATATATATATTTACATATATATATATATATATATATATATATATATATATATATATATATTGTTGGAGCTATTTTTTTGTTGTTAGTATTTAGTTGATGTTTTACTAATAATAAGTAGTATTTATTTGCTTTATTTGTACTTGCTGACAAGATACTAAGATCACATCATGTAGGAAAAGAAAAAAAAGAAAGAAAGAAAGAAAAATCTGACTCTTAGTAAGAACAAAACCACTCAAAATTAAATATATATATATATACAGTCATTTTCTCTCAATATATAATAATAAATAATGTTTCACAACGATCACTATTTCCTGTTTTATTACGCTATAACTAATCAAAACTCGGGTTTAGTCTAATTTTTTAATTCCTTCAACACATGGCATTCATGGAGTCAGACAGCTGGAACAATCACAGAGAGAAAGACTCAATAAATTACATTTATAAAATACCCAACAGCAGCTAGCAGAGAGTTAGATGAAGATAATTCCTCCTCCTCCTCCTCCTCCTCCTCCTCCTCCTCCTCCTCCTCCTCGTCCTCCTCCTCCTCCTCCTCCTCCTCCTCCTCGTCCTCCCCCTCCTCCTCCTCCTCCTCCTCCTCCCTCCAGAGTTTGCACCACCCGGGCGTGGTCAACCTGGACTGCATGTTTGAGACGCCGGAGAGAGTGTTCGTGGTCATGGAGAAGCTCCACGGAGACATGCTGGAGATGATCCTGTCCAGTGAGAAAGGACGACTGCCTGAGAGGATCACCAAGTTCATGGTCACACAGGTAAAACATCACACAGGTAAAACATCACACAGGTAAAACATCACACAGGTAAAACATCACAGAGGCACTGGGAGTTTCACTTCACTTTAGTCTGGTTGTATAGAAGTCTATGAGAAAATGAGCCTACTTCTCTCTTGATTTATTACCTCAGTAAACATGAGTTTATAGTCTCAATCACTAGTTTCAAGTCTTCTTCAATACAGCATGATATCAAATTAGATTTACACATGTATAACTAAAATCATAATAACACACCTACTGGATAATTTATACAAAAGTCTGTATATAAAACTAATTAAAAATATATATTTTTTTGCTACTTAATAGTCCATATTCTATTTAAACCCGGTATTTGGACACAGTGTCAGATAAAGATCAGGCTACACTAATATTATTAGTATTATACTATTAGTAGAATTAGAATGCAGTGGCGTCATGTGATCCAAAACATTTCCAATAAAACCAGAGCGTTGTATAGTACAAAAGTCAAAAGTAACTGAAAAAAAGATAGATATAATCATTTCCAAAGTTCATAACATGTTTTTATCTAACAAAATGTTCGGCTTCAATCCATATTTGTTGGCATTTAGCATTTCAAAAGCAACATTTTCACTGCAATCAATAAACTATTTGCTCTCCCGCTTGCACCATAAATTACATTTATTTAACCACAATAACAAAAAATCTATTTTGGCTCTAATATTATCATATTATGTATCTGCATTCGCATGGCAAATAGTCAAGACATCATCACTTTATTTATGTTGACGAATTAAAATATTAATTATTATTATTATTATTATAAAATTACATTTCCTGATCACATTCCTGCTCCCCGTCGGGTGAACCCTGTTGACTTTAATTACAATATCACCTTTCCTCTAACGACACCCTCAGGGTATTTTATTTGATTGCTTTGATGAAACGTCTCTTGTAGAGTTCATAAAGTGAATTATTATTGAATGTGTTTCTGTCACCGTCAGATTCTGGTGGCTTTGCGTCACCTCCACTTCAAAAACATCGTCCACTGTGATCTGAAACCTGAAAACGTGCTGCTGGCTTCTGCAGAAGCATTTCCTCAGGTACTGAGAGTGTGTAGTTGGGTTGTATTAACTGCCTCTTTTGAGTCATTTTTATGTGAGATTCTTGTATTTATTTATATTATTCTGAGAGAATCAAAGTTATGTGGTTTTGTTTTTATCAGACTCAGAGTACACAATTTCTGTGTGTAATCATTTTTTAGTTAACAGATTTTTTTAAATTTATACAAAATATTCTGAGTTGCAGATGTCTTTAATTTTAAAAGTATTTTCAACCTGAATCACATGGTTTAAGGTTCTTTAATTGTCATTTGTCAATTCATTGGCAATGAAAATCTTTGGTCTCAGGTTCCTTCAACAATGCTCATAACATATGTATATAAAGTAAGTAAAAGCAAAATGATAATCTAGGGCATAAAAATAAATATAAACATAAGTAAATATAAACTAGTAATGCAAATGTAAATTGGTAATTAAATTGACGACAGTATTTCAGATGGGAAAAACACCAGACTTTCACCAGGAGGATGCTGTTCATGTCCCGTGAAACCAAAAGTCAATGTTGATTTATTTATCACGTAACTTCTGTACTTAAGTTACGTCACTTCCGGTGTTATTTTAACCCAAATCGCAATCTTTTCCTAAACCTAACGAAGTAGTTTTGTAGCCTAAGCCTAACCAAGTTGATCTTTTCCTAAACCTAACCAAGTAGGTTTTATTTTGAAAAGACTGGAGCGGAAATTGACATGTGCGTCGCGTGTTGCTGGACATTTGTAGGAAAACGCATGAAAAATAAGTTGTTGAAAGTCGTGCTGAGCGTCATAAAAAAAAAAGGAAATTAGTGTCTATGTACACAAATCAAATAGATTAGATTTCGTGACTTTCGTCGACGAGGAGGCATAAAAACTGATGAAGACTCAGATATGAAGTTGCAAGATACGAGACATTGAATGCAGCTGACACAAACATAAAGACCAAACACTCATCAAACACACTCATAAAGGGAAGAGATGGAACAGATCCAGACTCAGACAGTCCATTAGCTTTCACTGCAACTATTAGCAGCTTTCTGTAGCTTTCAGTCTCCTCTCCAGAAATAGCTGTTAGTGTCAGACAGACTGTTAGCTGTTAGCTCTAATGATGCATCAGGCCGGCTGTTGGGCTCACACACTTTACTTAGTGTATCATCTGCAGAGCCTGCGACTCTCAAATATCATTAAACAAACACATAAAGAGGTATTCATGTTAGATTGGGAGCTAGCTAGCTAGCTAAGTGAGTGTCAGCTAATGAAAACATATAAAGGAACAGTCTGAAATCATTTACTCTGTCTTTCCCAGAGTCAGATGAGAAGATGGATATCAGTTTTATATGTGTGTCTAGTCCAGAGATGGTGTTTAGTTTAGCCTAGCTTAGCATAAAGACTGGAAGCAGGGGGAAACTGCTAGCCTAGCTCCACCAAAAGAGAAAAAGAAAATATGAAAATAAGCTGGAAGTGAGTAATTTGGGCTGAATTCAAGTTGTGTCACCAATAAAACATGTTGTCATGTGAAATTTATTTCAAAACAAACCCACGTTTTTGTGAAACAGACCTCCGTCCTCTTGTTTCAGGTGAAGCTGTGTGACTTCGGCTTCGCTCGCATCATCGGCGAGAAGTCGTTCAGGCGCTCGGTGGTCGGCACGCCGGCGTATCTCGCTCCCGAGGTCCTGAGGAACAAAGGCTACAACCGCTCTCTGGACATGTGGTCGGTCGGAGTCATCATCTACGTCAGGTAGGAGACTCACCTGCTCCCACATCTTACCTTCAAATCTTAATTTGTATTTCTACCTTCCTTTTTTCAGGTGCTTTTCTTTTTGTTCTCTTGCTTCCTGTTGTTCATCAGCGTGCATTTTCCATTTTACTTTCTCACCTGTTTTTATTGGCCTCATCTTCTTATTTCTTTAGTTTTAACTTTCTTGTGGTCCTCATGTGTTCCTATAAGCAAACTATAATATATCTAATTCACCATATATCACTATTCCATGATTATGAACTGAATTACAGGATAAATCTGTAATATGATTTCTGTATCTGCAGTCTCAGCGGGACGTTCCCTTTCAATGAAGACGAAGATATCAACGATCAGATCCAGAACGCTGCCTTCATGTACCCTCCTCATCCCTGGAAGAAAGTTTCACAGGAAGGTGAGTAACAACGTCGATCACAACCAGCTGCTGAGTGGATCTTAAATTCAATCCAGAATACAAACTGAGTGTGTTTACATGAGCACGATTATCCTGAGTTGCACCTGGTTTTAAAAATCCTGCTGTGAGAAACCTGCATAAACTAGATAATCTCGATATTGGTGAATGTAAACACCTTGTTCAGGTTTCTGATCGTTCTCTTGTTTTCTATTACCGGTGATAAGATGGAAAATCCAGCCAGAAACCTAAATTAGTTTGTTAAATGTTGTGGTGCATTCACACCAAGAGCGAAGGCTTATTTTTGCGTGGCGCGATTAAATACAAAGTCAACACAAAGAGGCGAATGGATACGAATTTGCGCCAGGCGATACGAATGGTGCAAATGTGCAAACTTAGCAAACTTTGCATGTTTGCGTCATTCGCGGAAGTTGAAATGTTTCAACTCGAGCGAGAAATTCACGCGCCGCTGTGTCGCGAAAGCCTCTCAGCGTTGAGATCGTTCTCCTGTCGTCACTGACGTCCTGACGTTGTTGAATCAGAAATGGAGGATAAATAAATGTAGTATGTGTCTGATAGTCCATCATCTCTGTACAGAGAGCAGAAACCACAGACTGTCTCTGGTAGAAACAACAACGTCTCTAGATGACGTCATGTTGAGTGTTGATGGAGCAGCTGTTATAGCCTGGTACTGATCCATCCAGACTCCATTCACAAAACAAGCATTTTAAAAGTTGTTTGCTTGTCGTCATGGTAACAGAACTGACAAAGCATCAACTCAGACTTTTTACTAATCAGCATCATTATGTAGTTATTTCAGCATCATTTTGATCTGTTTATTGATATTAAATCACAGCTCAATCTGTTTATTTAGGGTTCATACCTCAGTAGAGACGTGTGGCTGCTAGATACAGTCAGTGGAATGACACTGGATGTGAATACAGCTCACCGCCGGGTGATGTTATGAACCCAGACACAACGGAGTTTGGTTTTCTGACATATCTGGGACTTCAACAACATGTACAAAGCATCGACAGAGGTTATTTCTTCCATGGTTGATGGAGGAAAGAGAAGTTGTTGGTATCCATGGAGACAAGCTCCTCCTCCTCTCCGGAGCGAATGAACACAGATGATACCGGCGGTCCAACTCACGCGAGGAAAGCGAGGCGAAAATTCGCTTTACTCTTGGTCTGAACACAGCGTTAGAGGAAACTGAGTCAGTACAGAAATGAGGTTCAGGCTGATGTAGCTGATGATGATGTGACGATCAGAAACCTGGATACTGTTCATGTATACAAGGATATGAAAGTCCAGGTTTCTCTTGAACGCCACGTCCTGAATGTGATCAAAAACCAGGAGAGTTTCACGTCCGACAGACTGATGTTTCTGTAGAAACCTGCAGAGGGTCGTTTTGTTATGAAACCATGAATCATCCTTCCTCTACCAACAATATATAAATAGTGTGAACATCCTCCATAATGCCATGATCAGAGATGAATGTTTTCACCTTTCTGTGTGACTCGGTGGTTATTTTCTGTCCTCAAACATGAGCGGAGGTTATTATTTCTTCCTGTTGCAGTCTGATATCTCCAACATCCTTGAAGTCAGTTCCTCTGCTGCTGCGTGACTCATGTCGTCGTCCTCGTCATTGTCTCTAAAAGCGTCCGCCGCTCTTGTTGGCTGGACTCGTCCTGTTGACGACGAGACAGATTTAAATCAGCCTGACTCACTCGGCCCGGATCCCCGAAGTGCTCTTAACCTCCCTCCACCTCCTCATCCCGCCGCGGCGACTTCAGCTGCGCCTCAAAATAAACGCTGCAAAAAGTCGCTTTTCTGGAAGATTAAATGTCAGAGAAAATAAACTCCTCAACAAATCTGCATTTTATAGAACTCATTTTATCCTCTGCCCACAAACACGACTCGGGTTTTATAATGGAGACAATCGATTAAAGACATTGTTTTATGATCACCGTGCTGTGAAGATGTCATGAACAAAGACTGAATATTATGCAGCTTCCATCACAAACTTTACTGTCTTTCAGAGGATGTAGTAGGTTCAGTTTTAAAGCTAGAGTGAAGATACTGGTATCATATGAAACTAGAAAACCTGATGAAAACATTTTTTTTTAATAATATTTTTAGTATTTTTATTGACAACTTTTCTATTTTTATATTTATGATTCTTGACTTTTGCAGTACTTGCTTTTTTATTTTTATTTTACTTCTTTTATTTTCTCTTACTATGTTTATTGTTAAACACCAAGGAAAATTGAAATATTAAAGCTAGAGTGAAGAAATGTTATCATAAGAAACAATAAAAGATGAATCTTTGGTACCAACCAGGTCAGACTAGCTTGTCATGAAGGAGGTTAAATAACGCTCCAAACTTACGCTAAATTTTGGCGAGGAAAAACTGTCATGGCCATTTCCAAAGGGGTCCCTTGACCTCTGACCTCCAGATAGGTGAATGGAAATGTGTTCTATGGGTACCCACGAGTCTCCCCTTTACAGACATGCCCACTTTATGATAATATCTGTAATTGTTTTGTGTTGTTAATTGATTTCCAATAATAAATATATACATACATTTGCATAAAGCAGCATATTTGTCCACTCCCATGTTGATAAGAGTATTAAATACTTGACAAATCTCCCTTTAAGGTACATTTAGAACAGATAAAACAATGTGTGATTAATTGCGATTAAATATTTTAATCGATTGACAGCCCTAATATTTATGTCTGTTAAAATAGTTATTATTGAAGGAAAGAACATCAATATAACAGCTGACTCCAATCATGTTCTTCTCAAACAAAAACTGAAGATTTTCCTGGAAAAAAAAGTGTCAAAAACTCACTGAAAGAAAATGTTCATAATGACGTTGAAATCTGTCCTGGTGTTGGATGGACTGACGTCGCCATCCTTCGGCCCCATCGCTAAAGAGAAAAAAAAAACAAAGTGCAGATTAAAGGTGGGTCATGTGACTCTGCTGGGACAGAGGAATGAGGGAGGGGTGAAATATCTGAGAGAAAAAAAAAACCTTGAGAAGCAGCGAGAGTCCGGGCGATTCTTGGAAAGAGAGCGAGACGGACAGATTCGGGGGGGTATTCATGTGCCGGTCCATTCATGTGCATAATGCCGAGCGATGGAGGCCCCCGTAGACCTGAGGGGCCCCGGGGTCCTGGAGCTGTTCAGACCGCTGACCCCTGAAGAAATGTTAACATCATGTTAGCTTTGCTCATTAGCCCCGACTGGCCCCTCACCACAGGGGGGGCCCCGACCCTACATCCTCCTCCTCCACATCCCTCCCTCTGTTGGAACATTTTCTCACTCATCACTTCTTCCATCTTCCTTTTTCCCTCCTTTCTTTTTCTTTCTTGCAGCGATTGACCTGATTAACAACCTGCTGCAAGTTAAGATGAGGAAGAGGTACAGCGTCGACAAGACCCTCAGTCACCCCTGGTTACAGGTAAGAAGACTTTAATAAAAATCAGTTATTCTCAATCATTTCTGAATTTATTTAAATGTTTAATTAGTGTAAAAGAGAGAAAACCACTTAGAGAGACCCTCCTTCAACCAGTCACCTGAACACCTCACAACCAAAGTTTAAGCTAAACTTTAATACTTCGGTAACAACTTAATAGTCGTATAAATATTAAATTAAAGGTTATACAAAGTGTTAAAGGGGAGATGAGGGATGTAACAGTGGACTAAAACTTTTAACAATGAATACCAGAATAAAGTGAAGAGTCAAAAGCTCAATAAGGATAACCAGACTTAATGCAAAAAAGACTGGATTTAAAAGTTAAAGGTTTTCTTGGATCTGTCTTGGTCCTGGGTTTTTGTTAGAGTTTGTTTCCTGTTTTAGTTTGAAAGTCCTCTCCATTTGTGTCTTGTCGGGTTTTACTTCCTGCCTTGTTTGTTTCCCGCCTTTTGGATTGTCTGCCCCGCCCTGATCAGTTTCACCTGTCCCTCATTAGCTCTCCTGCTCACCTGTTCTCACTTTCCCAGTTAGTCAGTCACTATTTATACCACCTCAGTTCCTTGTATCCAGAGTAAAGACCTTTCTCCGAGTGTTTCCGGTTATTCAGCGTTCTGTTGTTTTGGATTTATTTCTGTAACCAGCCTGATTTTTTGATTCTGAGCTGTCAGTCTGTTTTGTTAATAAATCATCAAACTGTCCCTGCTGAAACTTCTTCAATTCATTCTGCATTTGGGTCCAAACCTGCTTTCCTAAACCAAGACAGGGTCGACCAAATCAGAGTAGAAACCAGACCAGACAATTTTGATGAAACTTTAGGCAAAATTAACAAAACACGGACGTTCCGGACGGACTGTGAAAGTTCATTCTTGACCTTGGAAACGGTAGTTTGAAGTCTTCTATTTAGTTTTTTCCTCTCCCTATATACCACCACCTCATATCACATTAGTGAACTACCATACTTAGGTCACATGATGTCAACTGAGCAAACGCATTCTGTTGAGGAAGACCATTAGATATGGCTAAAAGTTCTGGAAATGGCTTGAAAATGGACCCTTTAAGGCCTTTACACACTGGGGGCGTTTTTTTCATTAATTTGCACGTCAATATATTTCTTCAAACAGTTGGTTTTGTCATGAATACTTTCATACAGAACGCAAATGTTACATGCGGAAAAAGCGACATCATTTTTTTGGGGGGAATGAGGTCGCTTTTTCTGAGCTTTCGCACCACGAATAAAGGCATCAACCAATTAGGTTATGCAGAACAGACCTATTCAAAACGTACACTTTGGTGGAGCTAACTAGAAGGGAACTCGGAGGGAGAAAAACGTCCGCCAACACCAATTCGCTCCCAAATGTAATGGGTTATACCTCGGCCCATGTTACACCCTTCCACCAAGTTTAATGAAAATCAGGCCAGTAGTTTTTCCGTAATCCTGCTGACAAAGCCAACAGACAAACCGAACTGAAAACATAACCTCCTTGGCGGTGGTAACTAGAAGGGAACTTGCAGAGCGCAGACTTCCGCCAACGCTAATCTGCTCCAAAATTGAATGGGTTGTTCTTTGGCCCATGCCACACCCTTCCACCAAGTTTCATGAAAATCGAGTGTAGTTTTTCCGTAATCCTGCTGACAAAGCCAACAGACAACCTGAACTGAAAACATAACCTCCTTGGCGGAGATAATAAAAAGAAAAAACTTTGACAGAATGAAAATATTTAAATGTGACAACATTTCTAGGACCAGTATGTTTGAGTGTGTGTTTGATTTCCCAACCAGGACTACCAGATGTGGCTGGACCTGAGGAACCTGGAGTCCCGGATGAACGAGCGCTACATCACCCACGAGAGCGACGACCTGCGCTGGCATCACCACGCCCAGCTCAGCGGCCTCGACTACCCCACGCACCTCGCCAACAGTCCCCGTGGTGACGGCAGTCAGATGATGGAGCGCTACCAGGAGCGCGATGAGGAGCTGGAGACCCTCAGTGAGAGGGTCAGTGAACTCTGAGGATGGGGCGCCGACGCCAGACAGGAAACGGCAACTGTTACAAAATAAAAGAAAAGCACACATCAGTTAAATCCAAACTTTTACTAAAATAACTAACAAACATACACAAATTAAAATGTCCTTCACTGACTGCATAATTCACTGCCCATTAAACCAAATAAGGGTAATTTATTAAGGAGATATTAGGGAAGCACATTCACTACAAGAACAAAAAAATGTCATAATTACTTTGGTCTGCAAGTGAGTCATAATTACAAATCAAAATATTTTAGATATTTGTTCTTTAGTGATTGCAATGCACTTCCATAGTTTTCAATCCATTGAGTTATTAATCAGAGAGACTAAAAGCTGCACTTCTTCTTTCAGACAATCAGAAAAAGACACTATGGAGAAGCAGCTTTCATTTAAAATCACAAAACATGAAACTTCCCAGTTTGTGCCTCTCATGTAATTATCTCACTTTTCTACATACGAGACTTTGCACTGATGATTATGGTCAAGTTGTGGAAACAAGCCACGGCTTAAAATTAAGTTAATCATGAAACACAGAGGCAGATCGTTATCAAAACTTATTAAGACATGTCCATCATTTTCAGATTCTTCAATGCTTTAGTAGAAAGTTTAGCCAGTCTGAGCTCACAAAAATACGTGAAATGACCACGACCTCTTAACAGCGTATTAACGTGGTGGTGGTGGCACGTAATATGTTAAAATTACGTGCAACCACCACGGAAACAATGCCAATGGACAATAAAAATAAAAATAAGATAATCAATAAAATTATTTATACGTCAATCAACATTGAAAATAATTGCCATGTCTGATATCTGTATGATGTCACTTTGGCCGTGCAAACACTCGTAACCCTCACGGATGTGGAAAGCATAAATCACGCTTAGGAAAAGCGTCATCTGCGTTCATCATCAAAAGTATTTTTTCTGCGTATAAAGTATAATTATTTAAAGCTATAAATGTCTCCTGTTTATAGAATTTAAACTCTACTAAGGACCGTTAAGAAATGTAGTTCCTGATGTTTTTCTTTGTGGGGTAGCAATGAAATGTCAGGGGTTTCATTCCAAAAGAAGATATCCAAAATAATGAAGTTATTCACAAATAAACCGACTGCATCTGTGAAATACAATTCACTATGATGATGATGGAGTACTCTATCTTTCAGGTTTGTTTTCTGAAAATGGATATGTAGCATTTTGGAATGAAAATCCTCAATCGCTCAAAAACCAGTGCAATCAAATACCAAAAAAACGCAGATAACATGTCAGTATTTTCTGGGTCTATTTGTCTGAACAGTTTTTCCCCAGTTATCCAACACTGATGGAAATGTTAAAATATTTTTGCATCACCAGGGTTTCTTTTTTACTTTTAATCTTTGTGAGATTTTAATTTCATTTAAGGCTGTATGGGCCACAGGGAGGCGACAGTAGCAGAGCTCCCCTTTCAGTGGGTGTCGCCAACTGGGTTTTAACAACAAAATGGCCACCTATAACGCAGTCTGAAGTCTTTTTTTCTGAGAAAATAGTTGCTAACATCAATTTTAAAAAAAAAGGTAAAAAAATAGCATACAGCATAGTGTGTTTGTTGTTTTCAGTTGGACAGGAGGTTCACCTGAATGCTACGTAGCGTCTTCTGTAAACAGAATGAATGTTGTTACACTTTCAGCACATTTACTGTACAAACAGCCCAAATACACACTGTTCTAGCTTTGTATGGGATATAACTTCAAGGCCATGATCACACTGGAAGCTTTTCCTAACCAAGGATAGCTAGCATAGTCAAGTCAGCACACTGACACACTGACAGCTGTTGTTGCCTGTTGGGCTGCAGTTTGCCATGTTATGATTTGAGCATATTATTTTATGCTAAATGCAGTACCTGTGAGGGTTTCTGGACAATATCTGTCATCGTTTTGTGTTGTTCATTGATTTACAATAATAAATATATACATACATTTGCATAAAGCAGCATATTTGTCCACTCCCATGTTGATAAGAGTATTAAATACTTGACAAATCTCCCTTTAAGGTACATTTTGAACAGATAAAACGTGCGATTAATTGCAATTAACTATGGACATTCATACGATTGATTACGATTAAATATTTTAATCGATTGACAGCCCTAATAATAATAAAAGCTATATATAACTAGTATAAAAATACATGATACAAGAGCAAATAAAGACAAAGTTACAAGGTATAGTGACGGGGACTGCCTGTTGTTCCGTAGGCCCATTGCTCCGAAAATAGAAACTCTCCGTGCAACAATCTCAACATGCTTCTTTTCGGGATAACGGGCTATCAGGAAATTTTTCGGACTTCTGGGTTTTCAGAAAAATGGGCCTTAGGAACAATGGCACGGCACCAAAGTGACAATGGTGTGGTTAAAGCAACGAGTCTAGTATGTAAACAGCATATTTTCTCAAGAACACTGTTGACCCCATCTCTTTGTTAAGTTGTTTTTGTAAATGTAGAAAAAAAAATTTCGTAAGCACTGGATAATTAAGCTTGTTATGTTGAAATAATTACGAGTACATCCCCATCTGGCTTGCTGTATTCCTGGCTTCCATGCAGTACAAACTGAGAACATTTGAACTGTTTTTTAAAGTTCTGCACTCGCATCATAAAAAAATGATTTTCTAAATCATTTGATACTTTTGGCACTTGAGCATTCAAAATGTCATATTTTTTTTATGTTCCTCCTACAATCTGTTTCCACCAGAGCACACGGTGGGCGGCTGTAATGATCACTGCAAATTAATTTTAAAAGTTTATTGCCCTTTGTGCTGCTCAGTGGACAGTAATGGTTCAGAAAAGGCCTCCCGTCATGCTCTACAAGACGTCTGTTTACCGATAAGCAAGGCAGAGTTGAACTGCCACATTTTGAACTCCTCCCATACAGAGACAAAGGAGAACAGCATGTATCAGGGTTATTATATTATTATTATTATTATTATTATACTGCCATAGATCGGAAAAATAAGGGCTGTTTCTCTGAAGCCTTCATGGCCTTGTCTTCTTCGTGCCTCTCTCTCGCCGACCAATGCTTCACCTGGAACAGAATGTCACCATGTGTTTCTCTCTAAGGAGGTGAATAATCAAGCGTTTGTTGAAATACTTGTTTTGTAATTGTGTGTACAAATGGTCCAACAGTGGTGTGTGTGTGTGTTATCTATTGTAAAGAAGCTGGAAATACAAGAGCTCTGGGAGTTCATCCAAACTCAGTAGTCCAAACTCAAGACTCGGAGGATGCAGGAAACTCGCCCAGTCGCACAGCAGTTCGTGAAATAGTCACGAAATTGTAAATATTGATTCGTGTACATAGACACGAATGTCACTTTTTTTTTTCGTGATGGTCTGCACAAAATCAATTTGTATGTTATCCATGTGATTGTGAACTGGGAAATATAGAGAGCGGCAAAGTAGGGAGGAGGTCGGGTCTGGTCTGTGAAATCAGAAGTCGAAATTGATTTATTTCTCACGTAACTTCCTTACTTAAGATACGGCCCTTCCGATGTTATTTTAACCAAAACCGCGATCTTTTCGTAAACATAACTAAGTAGTTTGTTGCCTAAGCCTAACCAAGTCGATCTTTTCCTAAACCAACCTAAGTAGTTTCATTTTGAAAAAAGACTGGAGCAGAAATTGACACGTGCGTCATGTGTTGCTGGAAATTCGTTGGAAGAAGCAAGAAAAATATATTTTTGAAAGTCGTGCTGAGCGTCACGAAAAAAAAAAAGAAATTCGTGTCTATGAACACGAATCAAATAGATTAAATTTTGTGACTATTTCACAAACTGCCATGAGACTGTGTTGGACCAACAGGCCAAGATATATAGTCCTACATTAAAAAACCTACATCTCGACTAATATCCAACAGCAGTGGATATAAATCCTTAAATTATCGTCTGAAGATACCCAAAGTACTAGAAGCATAGATTCACTTTCTGAGGTAAAATTAGGGCATGTAGCAGCAACACGTGATGCACGTGTCAATTTCCACTCAAGTCTTTTCAAAATAAAACTACTTAGTTAGGTTTAGGAAAAGATCGACTTGGTTAGATTTAGGCAACAAACTACTTAGTTAGTTTGGTGGCAAAACTGAAGTACGGAAGTTACGTGACAAATAAATCAACGTTGACTTCTGGTTTCACACAAGACTGGTGAAAGTCTGGTGTTTTTTGACCCCCCCATCCACCTGACCTCCGCCCTACATGGCGTTCGCCGCTCTCTATACTTCCTGGTTCACAATTACGTGGATTACATACAAATTGATTCTGTGCTGATCATCACGAAAATAATGGGAAATTTGTGTCTATGTACACGAATCAATACATTCAATTTTGTTTAACACTGACTGTAAGTGTGTTGGCAGGATCCTGGTCTATAAGAGTGACAGATGAACAGTTTGCTCCTCTGAATGTGTTTAGCTTTGAGCTCAGAGCCGTTAGCCGGACTCAGAGCCGTTAGCCGGTGTGTTCGCGTTGCTGAATGACTGTTTCTGATGTGGCTTCACTCCTCTGAATGTGTTTAGCTTTGAGCTCAGAGCCGTTAGCCGGACTCAAAGCCGTTAGCCGGTGTGTTCGCGTTGCTGAATGACTGTTTCTGATGTGGCTTCACTCCTCTGGCGTCTGTGCTCTCAACAACCTGCCTGAAGTGCTCACAAAGTGTTTGCTACCTGCAGGAACCTTAAAGATGTATTTTTTTCTTGATCATGTTTAAATAAAGATATTTTAAAATCAACTTGGAGATGTTGTTCTGTGGCATTTTCTTACAGAATGAAACCTCATACATATGAACTACTGTTTGACTAACAAAGGTAATACAGTAATAATGAACTGTTGTGGATCATTTTGTTTCTCTACAGTCATTGGACGATATTGTGTATGATTTCAGCAACAGTTTGTACCACACTTTTTAAAAAAAATCAAGTTCGAACAAATTAGAATTCATTACTGATACTGCTGATACTGCTTCTAAAAGTACTGCTGATATTATTATTACAACTACACAGCCACTACAGCACTAGTACTAGTGCTACAAGAGCACTGTAAATACTACATGATTACTTCTTCTGGTCTACTACTACTAGACCAGAAGAAGTAATCATGTAGTATTTACAATGCTCTTGTAGCACTAGTATTAGTGCTGTTAGTACTGCAACTCCAACTCCAACTACTACTACTACTATTACTAAAAGATGACTAGACTTTACTAATATTGCTGCTACAACTACTACGTCTAGTGTAGAAATACTACTCTTACAGTACTCTTACAGTACTACCCATACTGCTGCAGCTTGTTGTACTACTGCTATACTACTACTGCTGCTGTTGGGATTATAAGAGTAGTACAAGAACACTGTAAATACTACATGATTACTTCTTCTAGTACTACATCTACTACTACTGCTGTTAGTACAACTGTAACTCCTACTAATATTGCTGCTACAACTACTAGGTCTGGTATAGAAGTACTACTCTTACAGTACTACCCATACTGCTGCGGCTAGTCAACAACTGCTATACTACTACAGTTGCTGTTAGTACTTTCAACTGTAATATTGCTGCTACAACTACAAGGTGTAGTATATAATTAGTACTCTTACAGTACTACCCATACTGCTGCAGCTAGTAGTACTGCTGCTCTACTACTAGTACTACTACTGCTGCTGCTGTTGGGATTATATGAATAAAACCACTGTAGCCTGTTCCATGAGTACTAATAACATTATTTATAACAACTTCATAAATATCTTTTGAATTGTTCTCTGCAAACAAAATAATTATCGTTATTTAGTTGTTGTACATGTTCCAAATACCACATTATTACTACTACTACTACTGCTGTTTTCAAGTATTTTCCAATTACAATATTACGACATTAATAACATGTATTTTATTTATTTATTTTTAACAGTGAAACAACAACATTTAATGTAAATAATGACGTTTACCAATATGTTTATGTAAAAGACATCATTACACATGTTTTGCTGTTCTCCATTAATTAATATAATTCCATAACTGATATCACACACAATTATAACAGAGTATTTATTTTCTATTAAAACAGAATACAGTTTAAACATTTTTGTTCATATTTTAACAAGAAAAAGAACAAAAGTATGATGAGACTCATCATCTGATGGTCCATGTCACCACCAGATGGCGCCCCGTACGAGGCAACGTCTCATCTCAGTGTGTGTGTGTGTGTGTGTGTGTGCTTCTCTATGAGGATGTGTGTTTTTAATGTTGTGTATTTGTGTGTGATTTCCCATGGTATGAGTCTTTGTGTATTTGTTGTCTTTGTGTGTTTCTGTCCCTGTGTGTATTTCTGTCTTTGTCATCTATTTTGTCTTGTGTATTTCTGTGTGTTGTGTGTGTTTGTGCCGCCGAAAGCGCCTCCCAACACCTACCGCGGTGCTTGTTGGGACACCGGGGGCCACATGAACACGAACACACACATTTAAGAAACAGCAGACAACAAAAACAAACAAGCCTCCCTATATGCCAATTAAAAAAACACCGAGAGAGAGAAAGAGAGAGAGAGGGAGGCGGGTTTAAGACAAAAAACTGAATTATTTTAGAGACTCAGTGAGAACGATTAAAGAAATACGACGATTAGCAGAAACAAGCGTCTCGGTTCTGCAGCTCGGAGGCTGAAATCCTCCAGATCTGATCTCCGAATCACAAACATGAAACATGACAAAGAACCACAGAAGAAGAACAGTCGAAAAAAGTGTAAAAAAACAAACCGCAGACAGTTTGTTGAGTTTGTTTTTCTGCAGCAAAACACATGTCAGATACCCAGCTTCATGGCTTCATCATCCTCACACACCGCTGTAACACACACACACACACACACACACACAAACACACACACACACACATACACACACACACACATACACACACACACACTGTGAAACCTGTCACATGTGTGTAAATGAGTTGTTGAACCAAAGCAGCTGCAGGAAAAACTGAACTGAGTCCTCGTTGTGTTCACTGTGTGTAACATCTTTAAATACAATAATACTAATAATAATACCAATAAAAATAATAATAATAACACAGTGTGAATAATAATAACTTTATTATTAATACAGTACAGTACCATGTTACAGTCATTTAATGTTGTATTTTATAGTCAGTTTATTCGATTTTATTTCAGTTTGAACATAAAAATTATTGTTTGTTTGCTGGTTTTGAGGTAAATTTCTTTGCATTATTTTGTTAGAATGCCAGTATAACATGAATAAAATGTATTATGTAGACTACACTATACCGATAGGCCTATATTATAGAATACAAAGAATATTAGATACACATTCGTCTGGAGAATAATACATAAAAACTAAAAAATACACATTTAATACATATGCATTGAATATGTGCATAAAAGTGTTATATAGTTTTCATTAAATTCAGATATTAAAAACATAAACTGTAACAAAAATAAAATCAGGAGTAGTTATAATAACTGAACATCACATTTTAAACAAATTAAAACATGTTTAAAAAATAATACTATTACTTAACATGCTAAAAGAAAAATTATTATTTCTAACATCTTTTAATTTGTTTAAAATGTGTTTAGAAATAATACTATTTTTTTATTGTAAGTAATAATCTGTAAAGCTCAATATGACTATGACACTGATAATGTTTTACTGCTTATTTTGTGATTAAAAAACAAATAATATCAAACAATAATACAAATTAACAAATAATAAAACAAATGATTTTAATGACAGACATCAATTTCTAATTATAACCATAATAATAATAACAATAATAGGCTTATTATGATAATGTTAAAATGAACAATCTCATTTATGTTCTTATTTTTCTATATTTGGAGGTTTAAACAACCTGTTTACATTCTACAATTGAAAACGTACCCATGGTGGTTGTTTTATGAGCCAATTTGAGTATATTTAGATTATTCTAATTTGGGACAATGAAATATTTAATTAATATTATTTAATCAATGCTTCATAATTCACCACACATGTATTTATATTTACTTTTTACTGGCAGTGTTACAAAGGCTTTAAAAGAACATTAAGACAAATATTTAAATTAAAACAAAATTGATAGGAGACATAATTGAACAGTTAACTAAAATTTAAATTAATTTCTTTATTACCATTAGGACGAGGTTGAACTATAAAACATTTTTATACTTAAATTATTTTTACCTGTATGACCACATTTGACATTTTCTAATGTTGTTTTTGTATTTTAATTCAGCAGAATTATTCAGTTTTTCATTTTGTTTTTATATTTAACACTTTTATTTTAACGCTTCGTCTCGTTTGTTCAGTCATTCGTTCGTTTTTTCACTTTCTGCAGAAAGAAGCTTCGGTCTGTTCAGCTGAAGAAGAAGAAAAAAAAAATCCACATTCTTTGTGTTGAGACTCTCGTTAAGCGTTCGCCTGCTGAGGCAGCAACCAAACCATAAAGAAACCAACATATAACACCTCATCAATTATTCTATAGCGTGTACAATGAACGCTCTACAGGGAATTAAAGCTGCACGCATGAGAACCTGCAGCTTACAGGAGACACACATCACAAAATAGGTGTCCTTTAAATAGTTTAGATAGAAAAAGGAAATCACATATTTATTATTTGTAGTGTTTTAATATCATAGTTGGGATTAAAGGAGATTATTTTATGATATACAATTAGTGAGCAAGCAGATAATAATAAATTGAAACAAAAAAACAGCAGAAAGATAATATAAAAGTGTGCACATGCATAAGTGTTTCAATTAAATACACCATTAATATTATTTACATATTATTATTGAAGTATATTTATCCGTTTATTTCTTTATTTCCTGTGTGTTAACTCACTGCTGCTGCTGGAGCTTTCCATTTTGTTTTTTTAATTTGTATTTTTATGTGTAATTTTTTTTATGTTCATTATTATAGGAACAAGCACACATGTATACAAACATTTATAGCCAAACCAGTTTACAGATTAGTTTATTATTATTTTAAATGTTATAATAAATTAACTTTACCTTTATTTGTTGCCTGTATTGTCGTTTAATGCCCATATTTATGTGTCAAATTTAAAAGACAAAATGTTTATCCTTAAATTCCAAATTAGTTAAATAAAAATGTTCTTAATTATTGAAATATTTAATTTTATATTGTCTTGTTAATTAATTTTTTTCTCCTTTTCTTTTTTTTATTATACATTTTTAATTTATTTTGCCATTGAAATATTGGATATGTGAAAAATAATAAAAGTGTACAAAGTACAGATTAAATTTGACATTCAACACGTGTAATAGAGCACTGAGATGCTTTCTGTGTGCTTTCTATTATTTATTTATTCAGTTTAATTTTTTTTAAATCCCTTTTGTTCCTGCTGTGATATCTCATTAATCCTGTTTAATCTGCAATTTATTCAAAGATTATGTTTCACTGTATATTAATACATATAAACACAAGATAAAATCCCATTTATTTGCATTAATGATGCATTAATCTCTGTTTTTATTAGGTTTAAATTTACATTTGATTCTAGTTTTTATTTAATTTTAACTTCAGTTTTTGTTTCTCGTCTTTCAGTTTGTGTATTATTGTATTTTATTCCATCTTTTGGTCCTTTTTGTTCATATCTGAAATGATAGTCTGCTCACACAACCCTGAGTATATACATTTCACACACAGCGTCGTTCTATTGTCTCTACCTTTTATTTCTATTTTTACATGTTGCGTTCCCGTGTTATTCAGAGCGGTGAGGCGAGCTGTCAGCTCGACGCCGCGAGGCAGAAAAGTCTGCAAACCACCAGCCGCCATATGTCTCTGGCTCTCCCTCATTTTCTCGCTTCATTACTCTCTCTCTCTCCCTTTTCAATCCCTTTCTCTGTTTCTTCATCCTTGTTGCTGTATTGATTTATTTCTCCCTCTTTTATCGTTTAATCTCTCTCCTTCTGCCTCTCACTCTCACATTTTACAATGCAAAAAGGTTTGATTGGACATTTAGATGTCGTGGTGCCAAAATACTGTGCAAAGATTGATATAAATTTAGATTAAATCTGGTGATAATCTATATTTTTCTTCTTTTTATGTTCAGACTCAAACCAGCAGTGACTGTTATCTACTGACTAGTATCCTGATATCTCTTCTATTAAAACACATCAATGAGCCTCACTGTTGTTCCTTCATCACCATGAACACACACACAGTAGTTTATTCTGACTCAACCCCACATACCGGTGTATTAATGTGGATTAATCCGCCGCTGAAAATAGTCCCCAACCAACCAGTAATAATTAATGTTTGTTGATAACTTGAATAAACACATTTTAAAAACGACTACACTTTGACACAGAGCCACAGAGCCTCTTTGTTGATATCGTACTTCCCAAATAAATTTGCAATAAATTAAATTACTAAAACTCTCTGAGGGCGATGCTGCAGTTTTTATAGTCTGGTGGTGTAATATTGTACAAAACAAGGGGGAGATGTCACCCAAACATTCTCAAATCTGTCCATTTTAATTGAAGTGAATGGGACGAAGCAAGTTTTTTGAAATATTCACATTTCTGCAGCTCCACACAGACAAGGGGATTGTGGGTAATGTGTGTGGGTTAGAAACAGAAAAGACAAATAACATGTCTAAGTAGGGTTGTCTATAAGAATCTGGCGATACAATACGTATCATGATACAGGGGTTACCATTCAATATATTGCGATTTTTTAAATCTACTTTTAGGAAAATTGTCATAATATAAAGAACACACGACCCAACACAGTCTCACGGCGGTTCGTGAAATAGTCACGAAATTTAATCTTTTTGATTCGTGTTCATAGACACGAAGTTCTTTTTTTTTTGTCGTGACGCTCAGCACGATTTTCAACAACTTATTTTTCATGCGTTTTTCCTACGAATGTCCTGCGACACGTGACGCACATTTCAATTTCCGCTCTAGTCTTTTCAAAATAAAACTACTTAGGAAAAGATCGACTTGGTTAGGCTTACACAACAAACTACTACTACTTGTACAGAAGTTACGTGACAAAAACTTAGTTAGGTTTAGGAAAAGATCACGGTGTGGTTTTAAATAACTCCGGAAGTGCCGTTACCTAAGTAGACACAAATTTACCTTTTTTTTCGTGACGCTCAGCACGACTTTCAACAACTTATTTTTCGTGCATGTCCAGCAACACATTACGAACGTATAAATTTCCGCTCCAGTCTTTGCAAAATAAAACGACTTACTTAGCTTTAGAAAAAGATGGTGGTTTTGGTTAAAATAACTACGGAAGTGGCGTAACTTAAGTACGGAAGTAACGTGACAAATTAATCAACGTTGACCTCTGGTTCCACACGGGACATGAACAGCGTTCTCTGGGTGAAAGTCTGGTGTTTTTAGACCCCCCCATCCACCCCGACCTCCTCCCTACGCTGCGTTCACCGCTCTTTATACTGGTTCACAATTACATGGATTACACACAAATTGATTTCATGCTGACCATCACAATGTCTATGTACATGAATCAATACATACAATTTCGTGAGTATTTCACAAACTGCTGTGCGACTGGGCTGCACCATCACATGCATATTATCTGAGTAAAAAAAGTTTACTTTTTTATGCAATCAGAACAGAGAGATCTGAATTCATCACCATTCCTGTAACATCCAGCATCATAGCGCTACTTTGAGAGGACACATCTCTTCGCAAATGAAATAAAGAATTGACTGAGTTAATCTTTGCATGTAAACTATTAATTAAACATCGTTACGGTATCACAAAACATAATATCGCGATACTCAAGATTTTCGATATTTTCTTTCTATCACACCCTTATTTAAAGTCAAAATCTGTCACTGTTAGACGATTCTGCAAAACAATAATAAAAAAAAAATTATTTTGAAAACTAGCTTTCAACAATATTTGCACATAAAAACTGCAGCATGGGAAAAGGATAAGGAAAGATAATTTTTATGGTTAATAAAAAGGTGAACTTTAACCAGAATCACACGAGGAATCTGACTCTGGTTTTTCGTCGCTAGATGCTAAATACAGTGTAGACGTACAGCTAAAATAAACAACAGTGAAATTTGTAAACTGCAGATTTCAAGATGCAAACTTCACCTCTCCACCTCTCTATATAAAGGACGCTTTCACCAATATGGCCATAAACCTTCCTCTAAAAGCATACGAGTATAAAAGCTACTCAAACATCTCTGAACGACGGCTGCACACGTTCCCTAAAGAATAAACTATATATACATACATTAATGCAAAGCAAACTGCTTTTTAGTATGTATTTTTATTGCTTTCGTTTCTCTTTTTTGTTGGAAAAACACTGAAACATTTGCAACAGAAAGAAAGAAAAACGACATGACAGGATTGTTCTCTCTCTCCGTCTCTTTATCTGTTTTTTATTTCCTGTCGCCGTCTCTCTGTCTCTCCGTCTCTTTATCTGTTTTTATTCCTGTTTTTTATTTCCTGTCGCGTCTCTCTCTTCCTCTGTCTCTTTGTCTTCGTCTCTCTGCCTCCTCTTCATCCTCTCATCGTCTTTCACTTTTCTCTCCCTCTCTCTCTCTCTCTCTCTCTCTCTCTCTTGTCTCCGTCTATTCTCTCTCTCTCTCTCTGGCAGACACAGAGGGATGATGGGTTTGTTGCCGTAGTAACTCCTCCATTCAGCCTCCCTCTGTTGGCACCAGCAGCATCACCCGATGACGACACACAAATACAACAGTTTTCCCACGTCGAAATGATTTAGTTGTGTCTGTTAGGAAACAAAATGAGACTAGACAACATGAACACCCCCTCCCTCCGTCCCTCCGTCCCTCCATCCCTCCATCCCTCCATCCCTCCATCCCTCCATCCCTCCATCATCCCTCCGTCTGTCCGCCATGCTCGCTCGCATGTTGATTACACACAGCAGCAGAAAAGACAACAGACGAGTAAAAACAAATGAATCGAGCCTCACAATTATCGCCCTGCCGTCGAGTCGGGTTTTTTTCTGTTTGTTGTTTGTGGTTTCATCGAGATGAGATGAAACATTATTGATCGCGACAGGAAGACGAGGAAAATGACCTGCTACACGTACAGGAGAGAGATGATAACTGAGAACAAGATGAGGCGTGTTGAAGGGAAATAAAGACAAGTGGTGTTTTATTTTCAGCTTCTGTCTCAGTTTCATACATGTTTTGATTTCCTGTTGATGACTTCACATCAGACCGTCTCCAGACCGTCTCCGGACCGTCTCCGGACCGTCTCCGGACCGTCTCCAGACCGTCTCCGGACCGTCTCCAGACCGTCTCCGGACCGTCTCCAGACCGTCTCCGGACCGTCTCCAGACCGTCTCCGGACCGTCTCCAGATCGTCTCCAGACCGTCTCCAGCGTCTCCAGACCGTCTCCAGACCGTCTCCAGAACGTCTCCAGACCGTCTCCAGAACGTCTCCAGACCGTCTCCAGACCGTCTCCAGAACGTCTCCAGACCGTCTCCAGACCGTCTCCAGCGTCTCCAGCGTCTCCAGACCGTCTCCAGACCGTCTCCAGAACGTCTCCAGACCGTCTCCAGCGTCTCCAGACCGTCTCCAGATCGTCTCCAGACCGTCTCCAGCGTCTCCAGACCGTCTCCAGAACGTCTCCAGACCGTCTCCAGACCGTCTCCAGATCGTCTCCAGACCGTCTCCAGCGTCTCCAGACCGCCTCCAGAACGTCTCCAGACCGTCTCCAGACCGTCTCCAGCGTCTCCAGACCGTCTCCAGACCGTCTCCAGAACGTCTCCAGACCGTCTCCAGCGTCTCCAGACCGTCTCCAGAACGTCTCCAGACCGTCTCCAGCGTCTCCAGACCGTCTCCAGACCGTCTCCAGACCGTCTCCAGAACGTCTCCAGAACGTCTCCAGACCGTCTCCAGCGTCTCCACACCGTCTCCAGACCGTCTCCAGCGTCTCCAGACCGTCTCCAGACCGTCTCCAGACCATCTCCAGAACGTCTCCAGACCGTCTCCAGACCGTCTCCAGACCGTCTCCAGACCGTCTCCAGCGTCTCCAGACCGTCTCCAGACCGTCTCCAGACCGTCTCCAGCGTCTCCAGACCGTCTCCAGACCGTCTCCGGACCGTCTCCAGACCGTCTCCGGACCGTCTCCAGACCGTCTCCAGCGTCTCCAGACCGTCTCCAGACCGTCTCCAGACCGTCTCCAGACCGTCTCCAGCGTCTCCAGACCGTCTCCAGCGTCTCCAGACCGTCTCCGGACCGTCTCCAGACCACCGAAACAACAGCATCAGTCTACAGACGACTGAAACAACCTCAAACCTGGTAGCTTGGAGGGCTGGGTGGACGTTATCAACAGAGCATGAGACACTGATGCTATAACCTGAATGTCAACGACGTCCCGTCGTGATCTCCTACATCATCTCCTACGTCCTGTCATCATCTCCTACGTCCTGTCGTCATCTCCTACGTCCTGTCGTCATCTCCTACGTCCTATCGTCATCTCCTACGTCCTTCTGTCATCTCCTACGTCCTTCTGTCATCTCCTACGTCCTGTCGTCATCTCATACATCCTGTCCTCACTTACGTCCTCGTGTCCTCTCTCTCATCCAGAGTAGAAATTAACTGGACCATGGTTCAGTTTGATCCCGGTGTGATTGTTTAGAATGAAATATGAGGTTTTAGTTTTGTCCCTTTCTGAACTAACAGAGCTTTAGTTTCCTTCTCCAGTCACCAGAGAGCAGAGTGCTTTGCAGCTGTTTGTCAGGTAGCTCAGCGTTCACCAGTACCTGCATGTGGATCCAGATTTAGATCCAGGAGTTTGTCCCCGATGTGGGCAGAGAACAGTGGGACAATAGCTTCACCTGAGAGACCCTCTTATTCTCCACAACTTGTACTTAATGGAGGGCCGAGTGTAAAAAAGGAGCTTCAGGCTACGTCATTTACTGAAGGCTCTTCACATGAACCTGCTCTTACAGCCGGGCTTTAGTCATCCACAGGTTTCCATTTTAAGGCTGAACACATCACAATGTGTGAAGCAGGTTATCCAACTTCAATCACTCTGTAGCTTGGACTTAGATGATGTGCAAACCTGTAATTCAACCTCAATTTGATTTGACTACATATGGTGCAAAAAATTGCCAAAAATGTGTCTTTCAGATTTCCTCAGTGTGACTGAACTGATGTGAAAACATTTTAAAGTCGTCTTTTCATGTTTCCAGTCACATTTTCCTCCTTGGAGACAAACTTTCTCTGAGCAGATTAATTCTGCCTGAATGTTTGTGAGGTAAAATTCCTGAGTCTCTCTCTCTCTCTCTCTCTCTCTCTCTCTCTCTCTCTCTCTCTCTCTCTTTCTTTCATGTTCTGTCAGCCGGATCGATTTTTGGAGGATGTTAACAGCCGTTTACGCTGTGTATCTGCCACAACAACTCTGCTACAACCCTACAGATCTGTGTGTGTGTGATGAGCCTGTGACGCTGTACTTAAAGTGTGGTTTCATTTAATAATAACTTTGTTTACTAATAAATAAAATAATACTAATAAAATACTGTTGATTCTTACAGTGTTTCTCTTTCGCTTTGGCTCAATCCTCCAATGAGAATTATTTTTTTCAAAACAATGATCTCGAATCTCTGAACAATTAGTTTGTTGTCCACAACATATTAGAATTTCTCATTCATTCAAGCAAATTGCGCGTGTTTTGGCACATGTGTGCAAAAGAATCAGTGCAACTGTCTACAATTTGCACAATAACCACTTGCACATGTCTTCTGATTCTCAGTGAAATTGTCTGAATACTCTTCACAACTTCTAAACATTATTTCATCGTCTGAGCCGTCACATGCAAAATGATCCGTTCAATTATCAAAATCTGTAGACATACATGTTTATATTCCATTAATATCTATGACGAGGAGGTACAATTTGTGGCTTGTATATCCGCCGTCCTCGGTCTTCCTGTTTCCCTTTTTGAATGATGAATACAGACTACCGCTGCCTGCTGGTGTGGAGAGTTATTTATCATCTCACGCAGGCGCAGGACGTACGAGCTAACTGGCCGTCGGCTGTCGTCTTTGCGTGTTCGAGAGCAAGTTTTTGGCCAAAACAAAGGCGACGTGAGGCGACGCAGCTGGTGGCCTTCGTCGCCGCTAGTTCTCTGATGTCGGCTTGATGTGTCCCCAGCTATCGTGAGGAAGTGAACGGGAGGCGAAAGTTGATTTGGCTCATGTGTGACCGTGTCTCAATACTGTATTTGTGTCTTGATCTCTGGTTAAACACAACTGTGTTTGAGGTTTCCTGATAATTAACGGATCAGAAACAACTATTTCCTGCAGCCATGTTGAAACTTTATCCCCCTCAAAAACTGTTCAGCTAATGAAACCAAGTTGGATATGAAGGTAATTCATAGGAGAAAAGGTTATATTAGCTTTCTAATTTAGCAGCTAGCGTCTGTGATTGGTCGGGGGAGTGGAGTCACCCTGAGAGACGGAGAGACAAAGAGTGGTTTAATTCCCTCGGTGAAGGCCGGAGCTGCAGGAGAAACCAATCTGAGAGCTATTATCTTCTTCTTCTCTCATCAAATTGGAAGCAGGTCTGATTTGGCCTTAATCGAGCTAATCTCCCCCGCTGCTTCTGCACAAAAACTGGCTGCAGCTCAAATCATTTCCCTGCCTGAGGAAGAATATTGGTCATTTTCTTTTAGCACCAGGACTCTTATTAAGAGCCATCTCTAATTTTCTCTCTGTCTCACTGAGGGGTTCATGAGGAGGAGGAGGAGGAGGAGGAGGAGGAGGAGGAGGAGGAGGAGGAGGACCGGGCGTCGGCACGTGATTGTGGTTACCTAGACGACGGTCCGGCGGTGCCCCCGGGATCATGGCCGGCTGGGGTGATGGAGAGCGGAGGGAGAGCTGAAATTGCATTCCATTAGTGCTAATACAGAGACATTAAGAGTCTTGTCTGAAGCACCGGCCGCTAACGATTACGGTCACTAATTCATCCAATCAGCTCGCGAGCAGACGCTTCATGAAGTCATAACGACCTCGCCGCCTCTCCTCGCTGGCTATTACCGCGTGATTGACAGCAGCCAGGGCTTTGTTTTAAACGGAGGGAGAGAGGAGAGAAAAGGCCAAGAGTAGAAACCATTCCTCCTCCATCCTGACAGCTCTTTATGTTAAAGGACCAAACCGGGGATTTTATTATCACAGATCACCTGCATCCTGTTGATCCAAGTTAAACTGTCATCAGATTGATTCAACTCACAGAGAACTGAAACTAATCCATTACTGCCAATATTTAAGATGAAATAAAACTGCATAAAGCAAATGTACACTAAATGTGAGACTCGTGGGTACCCATAGAAGCCATTTCAATTCACATATCTGGAGGTCAGAGGTCAAGGGACCCCTTTGAAAATGGCCATGACAGTTTTTCCTCGCCAAAATTTTGCGTAGGTTTGGAGCGTTATTTAACCTCCTTCATGACAAGTTATATAACATGGTTGGTACCAATGGATTCATCAGGTGTTCTAGTTTCTTATACCAGTATCTTCACTCTAGCTTTAATATTTTCAATTTTCCTCAGTGTTTAACAATAAACATAGTAAGAGAAAATAAAAAAAATTTAAAAAATTTAAAAAAAGCAAGTACTGCAAAAGTCAAGAAACATTAATAGAAAAATAGAAAAGTTGTCAATAAAAATACAAAAATATTATTAAAAAAAATATGTAGGAATAGAATAAATAGAATCAAATAAATAAATAAATAAATAAATAAAGCAAGTACTGCAAAGGTCAAGAAACATAAATATAAAAAAGAGAAGTTGAAAAATGAAAATACGAAAAAAAAAAAAAAATAAATAAATAAATAAATAAATAGATAAATAGCCCGCTACAACCTAAAAATCACAAAATGCGTTAAAGTAATTAGTGGCCTTAAAAGCAATTTGCGTTAACTTTGACAGCCCTAGTGAGAGGTAATAGGTACACATATATACAGTATACTATATAGTGGGATTGTTAGCAGAGTAAAGTGTCATGGACACTGCTTTTATTGTTCCACATTGACAAACTCAGTTTGCAGAGACGTTTACGTTTATCGCTTCAAACTAAACTTCGAAGACTTCACAGGACACTTTATGACATATTATCCCATAATATTCTTTACATATCAAACATTCATATTGAATATATAAGCAAAATGTTCAATCAATGTCTTATCTTTAGTTTTATTTACTCCAATGACCTCTGAATCACTGTTACTTGTTCGGTGATTAAAATTTAATGTAAATTATTGTAAAAACAACCGACCAATCAGAGCTCAGTGGGCGGGATCACAGGTGAGGACGTCATAGCTGTCAAAAAGTGACCATGTCTTGTTTCTTAAATGTTTGATGACTGCTTCACACAGCAGACTGAGATTATTAGATGATTTTTTTAAGTCTTTCCGTTCTCTGCTGAGAGGGTGCTGAGGTGAAAAAATCATTTAGAAGAGAAAAGAGTGAAACGATTGGATGTGACCTTTAAAGAGAGACGATGAGAACATGGAAATGAGGAGGTGAACAGCGAGCGTGGAGGAGAATTAACAAGGATGACTGTTCCCAGATCAGACGCCGTCTGCGGCCTCGGCTCACTTTACTGCGCTCTGACATTTGAATGACGTCTCACGTCTACACGTTACTGCGGATGTGTGTCGAAAGTGACTTTATTACACACCGTTTGATCTCAGTTGTATTAAAATAGTTGGAATGAGTCATGAGATTTATTTTTGTTGAGGTCAAATGACGGCGTATTCTGTCGCTTCTTCGGGTCCGTAAGACATCAGACAGACGGTCGTCTATAGAAGCAAAGAAAGGCCGTAAGGATATTAATCTGTAAGCAACTGAATACCTGATCAATACTTCACACTTGATATTGAAATTAAATACCGTTTGATTTACAGCATTGGAAGTTTTAACTTTGGAAACCACCAATCCAATAAATGTATTTAAAAAAAAGGTTTTGTCTGGGACTAGTAAATGTTGGAGGCAGCGTGCTCAAAGTAACCTAAATCTATAGCTAATGTATTAATACATGTTGTAGAATGACTTCAGTCTCACTATTCGACCATAAAATATGCACTTTGTGCAACAAACTGGCAACCGCTTGTTGTGAAGTGAATGTGATGGAACGGAGGAGGGAGACATCTAGTCGCTGAATGTTATCAATGTTATCAATAGCACCTTTAATTTCTTTCCATTTTAAACATTACAAGCAATAAAAAGACAATAGATGGAACAACTTCTCAGATTTTAACGTGATTATGGGAAACAATGAATGTATGTATGTATGAACAAAAGATTGATACAGTAAAAACTAATTCAGGCAGTATACAGTATCGTGTTAATATTGTTACTTTTTTTAAGCATATTTATTGTAAACTGTAAATTCTTTATTATGGTTGCAACACATCTAGTTTAGTCAAACACACAGAGAGAGATTTAAAACACCAACTCTCCAGTAAATGTCAAAAGTTTTAGTTTGTTGAAGTTTGTTGAAGATGTTTTCCAGGTTTTATTTCGGGGACGAGATGATGAGACGATGGTCTCTGTGGGGAAACTGGATGACAGATGGTGTCAGATTGTTTCAGTGTTTCTCAACCGTAATTGAAAATTATGTTGAAAAGTAATTTAAAAAAAAGCAAATTTAGACTTTGAAAGGTGTCTGCAGAAAAACAAGACTCATTAAAACTGCAGCAGCCTCCGTTCTCACTCAATTAAGAACGTCACTGGTGGAAATTAAACTGTAATTACACAGACTGCTGCTTTTATAGCTTTAAAGCACAGAAACAATATTATACATTAATTTATTACATTTTTCTTTCTGAAGAGAAGTGGTGAAGATGTATTTCTACAGAATATTCAGGTGTCACCAGAAAATTAAACCTCAAAGCTTTAATTCAGTTTCGGCCTCCAGTTCATATATTAGTTAAAATCATCATTTGAGTCTCCTGAAGGGGAGAGGAATGTTTTCTGATTTTCTTAATCTCAACGTACAGTTCTGTTACCTAAATTATCTCTTAGATGTTATTATATACTTAGCACTGATGTCATGTGGCTACATTTCACTAATGCTGTACTAAAAATTTTTTTTTTTTGTTAATTGCAGTCCTGTTACTATATGAACCATCTTCCATTTGTAAAAACCCTGTAAAAATTAATAAGTAAAATGGTCTGAGATTGACCATCACACATTTTGAATAGTTAAACATGCATATTCTTTTTTTTATTATTAGTATTATTTAATTTTACTTGGGGTTGGTATGTTTGTGAGTCTGTCTGTAGATGTTATTTTTTTTTGTTTGTTTGTTTGTGATGAAAATTTAAAAAATAAATAAAAAAACAAAAAAAAAAACAACAAAAAAAACTAACATGTATATTCTTAGAGACAGTGCTGAATAAAAGGAAGTTTAATTTGGAAAAGTTAGAACCTGCAAATGACACTTGACTCTGCGATTGACTCTATAAGCACAATGATTTGCTGAAGAAGGTGTCAATCACGCTTCACCTGCAGCCTCGTCCCGCCCCCCAGCTCTCACCAGCCAATGGCAGCCCGGCATACTGAACACCAAGGTCGATTGACGTTGAGAAAAAAACAAAAGAAACACGGCGTGAGGAGGAAACACTGCAGCGACTAAAGGACTAAAGAGTGAAATATCTGAGTTATCTGAAGAGAAAAAGAAGAAACTATTGAAGGAGAAAGTTCTACAACAACAGTGAGTGATTTGTTGTTGAGATATATTGATCCCAGAAGGGTTAACAAGTCCGGTACCGAACCAAGAGCTAACGTTAGCTAGCGCTGCTAGCACAGCTAAGCTAAACTAAGGAAGCTTTATTTGCTTTATTTGCTTTATTTGCTTTATTTGCTTTATTTGCTTTATTTGCTCTCTAGTAGTTTAAGTTGCTGATGAATCTTGATGATAAAGAGCTGTACAGGAGAGATTAGCTCTGGTTTTATTCAGTTTGAAGAGCTGAAAATGGATTATTTGTAAAATAGCTAACATACATGATGCTAACTTCATTATTGTGTTATTGTGCAGACCTGTTTGTTATTGATATGGAGAGATTTTGAATACAGTACTTTTACTTGTAGTGGAGTATTTTCAGTGTGGTATTAGTACTTTTACTTGTAGTGGAGTATTTTCACAGTGTGGTATTAGTACTTTTACTTCAGTAAGGTTTTGATTACAGTACTTTTACTCCCAGTGGAGTATTTTCAGTGTGGTATTAGTACTTTTTCTTCAGTAAGGTTTTGAATGCAGTACTTTTACTCGTAGTGGTGTATTTTCAGTGTGGTATTAGTACTTTTACTTCAGTAAGGTTTTTAAATGCAGTACTTTCACTTGTAGTGGTGTATTTTCACAGTGTGGTATTAGTACTTTTACTTCAGTAAGGTTTTGATTACAGTACTTTTACTCGTAGTGGTGTATTTTCACAGTGTGGTATTAGTACTTTTACTTCAGTAAGGTTTTGAATGCAGTACTTTCACTTGTAGTGGTGTATTTTCACAGTGTGGTATTAGTACTTTTACTTCAGTAAGGTTTTGAATGCAGTACTTTCACTTGTAGTGATGTATTTTCAGTGTGGTATTAGTACTTTTACTTTTAGTGGAGTATTTTCAGTGTGGTATTAGTACTTTTACTTGTAGTGGAGTATTTTCACAGTATGGTATTATTACTTTTACTTCAGTAATTTGAATGCAGTACTTTCACTTGTAGTGGTGTATTTTCACAGTGTGGTATTAGTACTTTTACTTCAGTAAGGTTTTGAATGCAGTACTTTTACTTGTAGTGGAGTATTATCAATGTGGTATTAGTACTTTTACTTGTAGTGGAGTATTTTCCGTGTGGTATTAGTACTTTTACTTAAATAAGGTTTCAAATGCAATACTTTTACTCGTAGTGGAGTATTTTCAGTGTGGTATTAGTACTTTTACTTCAGTAAGGTTTTGGATATAGTAATTTTAATTGTAGAGGAGTATTTTCAATGTTGTATTAGTACTTTTACTTTTAGTGGAATATTTTCAGTGTGGTATTAGTACTTTTACTTAAGTAAGTTTTTGATTGCAGTACTTTTACTTGTAGTGGAGTATTTTCACAGTATGGTATTAGTACTTTTAATCAAGTAAGATTTTGAATGCAGTACTTTTACTTGTAGTGGAGTATTTTCACAGTGTGGTGATAGTACTTTTACTTGTAGTGGAGTATTTTCACAGTGTGGTATTAGTATGTTTACTTAAGTAATGTTTTGAATGCCATACTTTTACTTGTAGTGGAGTATTTTCAGTGTGGTACTAGTACTTTTACTGCATTAAGGCTTTGAGTACAGTACTTTTACTTGTATTGTGGTATGAATACTTTTACTGCAGTGTCGTGATGTCTGTAAACTGTTGTTAACATTCATGTGAAAGTTAAAGAGGTTCGAACGCTTTGACTCGTAGTTTGTCAGTTTGAGGAATATTGTACGAGGAGCTGAGTGTTAACACGGAGGACGCCACAGAGAGACGTGACCTCCATCTTGTTTTCACGCTGCCTGTCTGTCTGCTTCCTGTCTCTCTCTCTCTCTCTCTCTGGTCTAACGGATTAAACCGTCTCGTGGCGCTCTGACGGGCCTCTGGTTGAGCCGGGCGGGGCTAAGCGCTGTCACATGTCAGCAGCGGGGGCAGCAGCCGATTGGTCGGAGGGCAGCTTTACTGTTGTGTTTCCCCCACATCAAACACCTTTTCAACCCGTTGCTTTGACAACCGTCAGCCAGCAGCTGATTGGAGCTGACTGAGGCGGGTTCAGGCGAGGCCTCCAGCCGCCACACAGCGCCGAGTCTGATGATTTCATCTCATTTAATTTCATATTCTGGAAATGTTAGTCGGCTTCAGTCAAAGATCTTTGATCCTAAAACTACATCGTAACTGTGACCTCGTTCTCTGAACGCCAGAAATTCAAAACAAAGTCTAAATATAATATAATAATAATTTAATATATAAAATAAAAAGTTTTTACATTGAAGTGGAAATGTTGGTGTATCAATAAAAACTGGGCTGTCAAAGTTAACATGATAATAATCTTCCAGAGGTTGTAGCAGCTCAGTTTAAAGCTGGAGTGAAGATACTGGTATCATATGAAATGAGAAAACCTCAGGAATCCGTTGAAATCCAATAAAAGAACATTTCCTCGTCACGATTACACGTCAGCTCATGTCCGTGCGGAAAGCATAGGCTTAAGATTACATTGCGAGGCGTACACTCCACTCTATTAGGTACATGTAGAAACTAATGAATTATGCCATAAAGTACTTTTATGGTGCTTATAATGTTCAGATGCTTTACTTTATTTTATAATTTGTGGTTGGAAATGTGAATGCAGCTTAATCTCAGTCTCAGAAACTAAACATAATATTTAGTATAAATAAATAAAAAAATCAAAAATCAATAAATAAATTGAAAAATTAATAAAAATAAATACATCAATAAATCAAAATTAAAAATTAAACAGAAGAGTAAATAAATAAGGGAATTAATACAAAGATAAAAAAATAAAGAAGCTAACTAAAACAGGGACTTTGCCTCTCCATAAAGAAATGTGTAAAGAAAAGAATACAGAAATAAATAAGTTTGTGGAAATAAATAAGGGGTGAAAATAATGCATAAATAAATAAATAAATAAATACATACATTTAAAAATAAAAATAAAATAAATTAAAAAATAAATGAAAAATAAATAAATACATTTAAAAGATACTAAAAATAAATACATAAATAAATGAAAATGGAAAATTAAACAGAAGAGTAAATAAATAAGGGAATTAATTCTAAACAAAGAAGCAAATTAAAACAGAAATATCAATTTATGTCACATTTTATCATTTATTTAATTTTTTATTGCCATATATGTCATTTCTTTTTGATTATTTATTGATTTATTTTTGGGAGGTTGCGTCTTCCATAGCCTTGCCCTGTGATTGGTGAAAGATCTCTCTCTTTGGGGAAAATAATAATACGTTTATAGTCTGACTACAGGTGGCATTGTGTATCTTACAAGCTTTACTTTATTTTATAATTTGCGGTTGGAGATGTGAATGCAGAGTATCAGAAAATAAACATAATATTTAGTTTGTTAATGATGCAGATGTTTAGGCCACATTTCTAATTCTTTTGTTAAACGTATGGAAGGCAAAAAGACCACCATTATGATGTGCAAAGAAGATAAAATATTTAATAAATTTCTGTCTTCTACAGGATCGTAAATCAGCGTCTGATGGATTCAGAGTGACGGCGACTTGATTTCAACGTTCGGAGGAAGCGAGACGCCTTCAGTCGTCTCAACTGCCCGACTTCAAAAAAAGGTATTTAAAGTCTATTGTGTATTTGTCAGGTGACACTGATGATGTGTCACGTGATGCCAAACATGCAGGTTATTCAGAAGTAAAAAGGTATTTTTAGATCGTCGTCATCAGGATGAATTTATTCTCCCTCTGAGAGGCGAAGCAGCCACACTTTGATTTTTCTTGATCAGATGTCTTTTCCATCGTCTCCGTCACCGGCCGGCAGCTCCTTCTCCCGTCTTCCTCTGATTTGCACTTTGATTCAAGCACCACTGGGTGAAGCAAATTTCATCAAACTTGTTTCCTGAATAAAAAATGAAGGCGCTTATTTCGCTCTGCGGAGCGCGCCGCCGACAGCTGGCGGAGGCTCAGACCGAGCGATGGATCCGTGTGACAAACACCAACAGAACAGAACCGCCACTGATTTGATGCAACACGGCCGCTAGAGAGTTACAGTATAGTTAGTAAAAATTGTGATATTTTTCTTTCTTTCTGTCCTGAATCTACACAAACAGGACTCAAAGTGAAGTCCTGCTGCATTTATACTATTTGGAATCAGTTGTTCCAGTATATCCTGCAGATTAACGGAGATGTTGTGTTTAAACTCGCATAAAGTATCTCACAACTTAACTTTATAATTTGTGGTTTGACCACATGCTGTCTTTACTTTATATACATATTGTTTTCTTTCTCTTTCCTATTTCCTCGCAGCTGCCCATTATTTTCTTGATTAATCAATTAATCGTTTTATCTTCATATTCAAATATTTTTCATAGATTTTTTTTTTTCAATTTTTATGCAAACAAACTGGAACAAACTCTGGACATCTAGCAGACCGGTACCTGCTTACATACCTTCATATTCTATCTGCACAGACATAACTATTGTGCTCGCGGGGGAATAAATAACTAAATAAATAATAATAATCCAAATTAAATGGATCGGAAAAAAAATAATAATAAAAATTAATAAATACATTTATCCGATACCAGTGTGATAAAAAACATAATATTTTATATTTATTTATTTATCTATTAACAGCTGTTTACTACTGACCATGTATGGGTGTGATATGATTACTATCTTTGTTGTACGGCCTGGCTCAGGTTAAACTCTTTAATGTAAAACATGAACAAATACATACAGAGAACGAAGGCCATAAAACCTTCTTTTATTGTTGGATTTTCCACTGTGAAATATCGCCAGATGGTTGACATGTTCCTCGCTCTGACTACCGTTACCACCAGCACCACACTGTTGTTGTTTACTATCATCACGTCACAAACTACCTGCAGTCAGTTCTTCTTCTCTGCTCTAATACAGTAGTTAGTGGCAGCCATGATACCTCCAGGAAGACATCACAGTGAAGGCTACTGTTTTGGAGCAAAGAAGAAGAATTTATTTTATATTTTCTGGGTTAATAGATTATTTTATCTCCGGTTAAACAAGTTCTGGGTTAATAGATTATGGTATCAGATCGGTTCATAGAGTGGGGTACTCGCCGATACCTGATCCCGAATTTTTGGGCAGTATCGGAACAACTCTAAATGTTGGTTGTTAAATTCTATGAAAGTTGTCTGAAACTGGATGTAAACATAAATGACGTCGTCGCATAAAAAATGTAGAAGAAGTGAAAGATGCTGTGAATCAGAGTAAAAAGAGGATTCATGATCTCTAGACGTGTTTCAGAGTCGCTGACTTTCCTCTGGTTGTTTTCTGGCTGTTTGGATCCAAACAGGCCGGCGCCGTGTTCAGGTTGCAGCCTTCCCCCTCGCCGCCGAGGCCAGATATCCCACAATCCTCCACCTTCCCATCAGCTAAGCAGCCATTAGCTGATTGGAGGCCGTCGATGTGTAAAAATATTCCCGCAGGCTGTCTCCTCGGGGGGGGGGGGGGGGGTTCGGCGCTGGTGATACTGGTGATGGCGGTGGCGTGGAAGAGGAGAGGGAGGGGGGGGTCCATCCATCCATCCATCCGTTCAAATCAGCATTAATCAAGATGGCTCGCTTCATTCCTCCTCGTATCAAATCAGGCAAATGATTACTGGCATTCAGCCGACGAGGGCCGTCGACAGCGAGGGGCCGAGCGGCGCCGCAATCAGACCGCCGCTCGCTTCCCGGAGATCCCGCCGCAGAATCACAGTGTTTTTCTTCTCTTAACTAATCGTTTAATAAAAAGGACGATGATTGACGTGCGGGAAATAAAAGAATTGTGTATTTAGATCAGCGCGACCTGAAAATACTCATCATTCAGTCGTCGTTGTCGTTTTTTATTTATTTCTTCTTCTTCTCTCAATCAAGCTTCGGTTCCAGCAGAGATAATTTCATTTCCTGTGTGGTGTAAATACTGCAGACTGCCCCGGACACCACAGAAGAAGATTTAATCAGGCTTCACGTTTATGATCTGAGGAGTTAAACTGTTAACAGCAGGACCTGCAGGGACACACGGTTATCTTCAGATTTAACTATGAGTTTATTTACTCGTACATCAAATGTAACTCCATGTGCTGAACATAAAGAGTTAAAAGGAACACAAGTTAAATAAATAAATAAAAACATTAAAATGATTATAGACATTTACATTAGTAAAATAAAGTATAGTATAATAAAACTAGTAACTAGGTAAAAAGCAGGCTAAAAAGGTGTGGGGAAAAAAAATTAAGTTCAAATACTTACAATTTAATAATGTATATTTTATGTATATTTCAGCATCATTTAACCTAAAACAAACTCTAATCTGAACCCTCAGACAGAGTCTTAAAAACTCTGGTCTTCAGTTTTTCAAAAATGTCCTCACTTGCAAAAAAGGCATCACTATCCTCCCAAAATGTCCGTCCTTTATATAAATGTCCTCACTTTCCCAAAGTGTCCTCACTGACTGTAAATGTCCCCGAAGTCAGAGCCAGAAAAAATGTCACTTACTTTACAAAACTGTCTTTGGGGGTCAAAAAAGTTTTTGAAAACATTCCTAAAATGTCCTTGATTTTCCAAAATGTCACTTGTCTGAGGACCAGAGAAGTTCACACTCGTCAAAAAAGTCCTCATTTTTCTAAAATGTGTCAGTTTCCCCAAAATATCCTCGCTTGTCCAAAAAATATCCTCAAAGTGAAGACCAGACAGATTGTCCTCACTGTATAATAATAATAAGCTTTATTTGTATAGCACTTTTCTTAACCTTACAAAGTGCTTGACAACAAGAAAAAAATACAATAAAACAATAATAAAAAATCATATTAAAATAATAAAAAATTGGAGAAATTGTCCTCACATTTTCATAGATGTTGCCTGTTGGGCTGCAGTTTGCCATGTTATGATTTGAGCATATTTGTAATGCTAAATGCAGAACCTGTGAGGGTTTCTGGACAATATCTGTCATAGTTTTGTGTTGTTGATTGATTTCCAATAATAAATATATACATACATTTGCATAAAGCATCATATTTGTCCACTCCCATGTTGATAAGAGTATTAAATACTGGACTAATCTCCTTTAAAGGTTCATTTAGAACAGATAAAAAATGTGCGATTAATCGCAATTAAATGTTTCAATCAAGTGGTGCAGCTGATTGCGTCTGTTCCCAGTAACCGGAGACCACAGTGAGTCTTTGTGTTCCCACTTTGATTTGTCTCTGACCAAAGAAGTGTTGTTTGTTTCTAACTAGATGTATTGTGAGGGTGAAATGTGACACCAGACAGGTAGCTCACCTGAGTAAACACAAGACGGAGGGGTTGTAGCTCCAGGCACATTGTGAATGTATAAAGAAAAACACAAACAAACAGGAGCTCATCACGAGGTCCATTTTATAATCCCTTGCTAATTTTTGTTGCAATGTGTTCACTGTCATCACGTCAAGAGTTCTATGGACACCTTTTGGACATTTGTCAATCTTTTTTTCTGAATTTTTTTGCACATTTTACAACTTTTTTTTCCAGACATTTTTTGGAAATTTTTTAACTTTTTTTCCTGACATTTAAAAAAAAAAAATTCAGACATTTTTCGAACACTGTCCGAAAAAAAAGTTAAAAAATGTCTGAAAAGAAGTAAAAAAAAAATGTCCGAAAAAAGTTACAAAATGTCCGAAAAATGTCTGAAATAATGTCCAAAAAATGTCCGATAAAAAGTGAAAAGAAATGTCAGAAAAATGTCAGAAAAAAAATAAAAATAAAGGTCTGAAAAATGTATGAAAAAAAGTAAAAAAAAAAAAAAATGTCTGAAAAAAAGTACAAAAAATATGTCCGAAAAAAAGTCGAAAAAAATGTCTGAAAAATGTCTGAAAAAAAGTTAAAATCAAAAAATGTCCGAAAAAAGTAAAAAAAAATTTATGGAAAAGAAGTAGGGCATTTGTTGGGGACTATTTTCAGTGGCGGATGAATCCACATGTGGTGCTAATGAGTCTTAGTGTCAACAGGACGGTGTATGAGGGATTGAGTCAGAATAAACTACACTGTGTGTGTTGATGGTGATGAAGGAAGATGTTAGTACAGTTATTCGTTACCTGTATATCAGCCTTTCTTCCCACGCTCCACCTGTTCCTCCGGGTCTCTGGGTGTGAGAGCCTCACCACTCCCCCCAGGGACCAGCTGTGGTTTTGGGCCATGCTACCGACCGCAGCCCCCTGGCTCTCCAATCCCTCCTGGAGCTCTGAGAAACACAGCCAGAGGCTTCTCCCAGAACCGACCAGGCTGTCATTAAATCACTGATCTGATCATTAGAGGCCACCAGCAGGGTCGGCTCTCTATCACGGCTGCATGTTCTTCATCATTCATTGATGTTAGAATGACTTTTAGTGATGCAGAGAAGCATCCGAATGACCAAAACGACATAGAATAAGACAAGAACTAGCTTCTAAACCACCAGGAGGAGGAGGAGGAGGTGGAGGAGGAGGTGGAAGAGGAGGGGAGGAGGGGAGGAGGAGGAGGAGGAGGAGGAGGAGGAGGAGGAGGAGGAGGAGGAGGAGGAGGAGGAGGAGGAGGAGAGGAGGAGGAGGAGGAGAGGAGGAGGAGGAGGAGGAGGAGAGGAGGAGGAGGAGGAGGAGGAGGAGGAGGAGGAGGAGGAGGAGGAGGAGGAGGAGGAGGAGGAGGAGGAGGAGGAGAGGAGGAGGAGGAGGAGGAGGAGGAGGAGGAGGAGGAGGAGGAGGTGGAGGAGGAGGAGGAGGAGGAGGAGGAGGAGGAGGAGGAGATCCACAGGGAGTCCCGTGCAGCTCTGGGAATGTTTGGTATTAGCCAGCCGAGGCGGTGCGAGGTTCAGGTGACAACAGATTGTGTTTCAGTATAATTGAAGGATCGCTGGATTAAAATGTGTGGCTGGGGATCAACAGACAGCCCAGAAGGTTCTGTTACTCTGACTCTGGATCAGTTCGTTAGTTAAGTAGTTAGTTAGCAGGTCTGGAGGAGGCGGGGAAACTAACTCAGGTGTTTGTTGTCACACATGAAGATGCAGCTGGTCATTTACACAACATCAGTTTCACTTTTTGTAAACATGGAGAAGATCATGTGACAGTAGATGAGTTCTACGGAGTCCCTGAAGTGACAACATTTTATATTAGGGCTGTCAACCGATTAAAATAGTTAATCATGATTAATCACACATGTTTTATCTGTTCAAAATGTACCTTAAAGGGAGATTAGTCAAGTATTTAATCCTCTTATCAACATGGGAGTGGACAAATATGCTGCTTTATGTAAATGTATGTATATATTTATTATTGTAAATCAATTACCAACACAAAACAATGACAGATATTGTCCAGAAACCCTCACAGGTACTGCATTTAGCATAAAACAATATGCTCAGATCATAAGATGGCAAACAGCAGCCCAACAGGCAACAACAGCTGTCAGTGTTTCTTTTACTCATAAATAACTTTTGTGGTGTGAAGCAGAAACTTGTGGAAACAAACAAACTTAACACCTTTTGACAGAAAAGCTCCTCAAGTTTTGTTTTTTTTACTAATTAAGTACTGTAATCATGTTTACTTGACGTTTTTTTTGTGTGTGAGGTCCAATTAGCCGGGTCACTCTGACCAGTTCTCAGAAATGGACTTAAAGTTCAATATAATTTAGTAAATGTACTATTACTGACATTATTTTAATAAGCTAGTTAACATTTGTGTGTGTTTCTAATTAAAAATTGTAAAATATAAATCAAGTTTTTAGGTGATTTGTTACTGAAACATTTAAATTCTGTGACTTTCAAACAAAAAAGAATATTTTGGGTTTTGTTTGTTGATCACTAAAGATAAACTCACCCCCTGATTCTAATTTAAAGCATATTCTAACAGGTATGTGTAATATTTTCACCCAATACATACTGTAGTATGTCAAAAATACCAGGATGTCCTACTACATCCGGTGCATTGAAGGCATCACGTTGATCTCTTGTGATGGTTATTTTTCTTTTCTTTGACCAGAATCAGCCCATCGGAGCTGAAATGATAATGCGTAATTAAGTAGGTTTTAACATAAAATGAATTAATATTTTGGTGCATAACGGTCAAAATAAACACAGGAAGAGAAAAAGCAAAAAACATGTATTGCAAAAGTCACGAATCATAAATATAGAACAGAAATTTACAATAAAAATGTGTAAAATATGCTTTTTTTAAAATGAAAATAGCTGCACAGTGATTAAAAACGTAGAAGATGGAATGTGCAAATGTTCACAAGTCAAATTTTTTGATTATCGATTAATCATTTTAAGTAATTTTTTAAGTAAGAATATCAAAAATTCTGCAGCTCGAGCTTCTTGAATGTGAATATTTTCTGTTCTTTTATTCATGTTTGATATTAAACTAAATATATTTATGTATTTGAACTGTTGATCAGACAAAATAAGACATTTGGAGGCATCACGTTGAAACTTTTTGATGTTTATTTTTCTTTTCTTTGCAAAAGTCACGAATCATAAATACAGAACAGAAGTTGACAATAAAATATGTTAAATATATGTTTTTTTAAATGAAAAGAGGAGGAAAAAACGAAGAAGATGGAATATGTAAATCCTCACAATATATACAGAACATTTAATTGACAACCATTTTTTTCAATATTTTCAATTAATAATTTTAAGTAATTTAATTTAATATTTTTTACATTTAGTAATTTATGATTTATATTTATAATTTGCAATCTAAGCAAACATCAAATCTCCAGCTTCTCTCTGTTTTTTTATTTGTCTTTGATATTAAACTGAATATCTTTTGTTTTTTGGAGCGTTGATCAGATAAAATTAGACGTTTTATGATGTTTATTTCTCAGTATTTGACCAGAATCGTCTCAGATGATAGTATTTTAGACGTTGATGGTCGCAGCAGCAGGACGTCTTCACGCCGCTTCAGTGAAACTCGATTAAAGAAGACGACCAACGCTCGTCTCCACCGTTCAGGGTCGGGGGACAGAGGGACACCCTAAACAATCCCACGACCCGCCTCGGACCCCTGAGCCATCTTTCTAGAGCGCCGGGCCCTCGGGGGACAGCGGCGGCGGCGGCGGCGGGGGGGCCACAGTGAATCCTGTTGGCCCCTCCCCTCTCTTCCTGATTGACAGATGGCTGCTCCATTAGATGAGAATGATAAGTGGCTCTCCGTCGGCAGAAAGGACTTCCTCTTGACCTCTGACCCCCGACCCTGACTCTTGACCCCTCTCAGGGGTCGACCAACACCCCCCCCCCCTCCTGTGTGATGGTCTCTGGGCCGTCCACAGGTGCAGCTCAGCACTAAGTGATGTGGAGAGCAGCTTTTGTTCCTCTGAAGGAGGAATCTGTCGAAAGAAGACAGACGAGGGAGAGGATGAAGAGCTGGAGAGTCTTCAGAGAGAGAGATGAAGAGATAAAGAGAGAGAGGATGAGACGGATGAAGAGATAAAGAAAGAGAGGATGAGACCGATTTAGAGATAAAGAGAGTGAGGATGAGACCGATGAAGAGATAACGAGAGAGAGAGAGAGGAGGATGGAAAAGTGAAAGAAAAGAAGAGGTTTAAGCTTCAAAATTAAGCTTTTAAACATCACTTCCTTCAGTCAAAGTCACGTTAACAAGCCAAGTTACAAGTACTCTAATTAACTCCAACTTTGAGGTACTTGTACTTTCCTTGAGTATTTCTATTCTCCACAACTTTATACTTCTACATCACCACATTTCAGCAGTAGTGGAAGAAGTATTCAGATTATTATTATTTCACTAAAGTACCTCAAGAGACCCCTTTGAAAATGGCCATGACAGTTTTCCTCGCCAAAATGCAGTGTAAGTGATATTTAACCATGAATTTACAATAAAAATATGTAAAATATATGTTTTTTTTAAATGAAAAGAGCTGCATGGTGTTTAAAAACGAATTGGATGGAATATACAGATGTTCACAAGCAACAATTTTGATAATCGACTATTCATTATAAGTAAAAATATCAAACATTTTGCAGCTCCCACTTCTGAAATGTGAATATTTTCTGTTTTTTTATTAGTCGGTCACGGTCGCAATAAACATAGTAAGAGAAAAGGCAAAAAACAAGTATTGCAAAATTCAAAAATCATAAATATAGAAAAGAAGTTTACATTAAAATATGTTGTTTTTTTTTTAATAAAAACGCAGAAGATGGGATGTGCACATGTTCACAAGCAACCATTGTGATAATCGATTATACATTTTAGTAATTTTTTAAGCAAAAATTCTGCAGCCCCAGCTTCTCAAATGTGAATATTTTCTGGTCTTTTATTCGTCTTTGATATTAAACTGAATATATTTAGTTATTTGAACTGTTAATCAGACAAATTAGTCATTTGAAGGCTTCACGTTGAAGTCTTGTGATGGTTAATTTTCTTTTATGATTAGTTGATTTATCAGCTAGTTATTCAACAATCAGAAACCAAGTAAGTTTTCACAAAAAATGAACTGATATTTTGGTGCATAACAGTCACAATAAACATAAGAGAAAAAGCAATAAACAAATATTGCAAAAGTCATGAAAAGTGGGGAAGAAGTATTCAGATGTTTTACTTTACTACTTGTTTACTACTAAGTATCAGCATCAAAATAAACTTAAAGTGTCTCCAGTAAGAGTACTCATTATGCAGAATAATCTTTATTATATTATTGTATTATAATAATTGGTGCATTAATATGTTCATCACTTTAATGTTGCAGCTGGTAAAGGTGGAGCTACTTTTAATTACTACATAGTTTTAACTACTTTATCTACAGTTTGGTAGCCATGTTAACCATGTAAATGGACAAATGTATGCGGACTGTCAAAGTTAACGTGATAACGCAACTAATTTCTTTAACGTGATTTTTAGGATGTAGCGGCTCAGTTTTAAAGCTAGAGTGAAGATGCTGGTATCATATGAAACTAGAGAACCTGATGAATCCATCGGTACCAACCAGGTCATACTAGCTTGTCGTGAAGGAGGTTAAATAACGCTCCAAACTTGCGCTAGATTTTGGCGAGGAAAAACTGTCATGGCCATTTTCAAAGGGGTCCCTTGACCTCTGACCTCCAGATATGTGAATGAAAATGGACAATATCTTTCATTATTTTGTGTTGTTAATTGATTTACAATAATAAATATATACATACATTTACATGTAAGATAAGAGGATTACATACTTGACAAATCTCCCTTTAAGGTACATTTAGAACAGATAAAAAAAGTGTGATTAAATATTTGAATGGATTGACCGCCCTAATTGTCATATTTCTTATCATTAAGTGACAAAATGAGTCGTACTGAGTAAACTCCATGTGTGGCTGAACGCTGTGAGTTGAGGGTGAAACCGTCTAACTATTATAGTTTTGTTTTTTTTGTAGTTTTGGTTTAAAAATGTTCACGGTGAGTGGACGAGCTTCATCTCACAGCTGGCTGTGGAGGGTCTCGTTCACCTGCCTCATTATTATTACTGTAGTTATTTTATTATTATGGTTGGTGTTATTTTAAATAAGCCTGTAAACGGGCTCAGGTCCTCCAGCCGGCCCAGTCCGCCGCTCTGGACTCCACTAATAATTATAATACTTGAGGTTTCTGTATTGTTCTGTGGCTCTTTCTACTTTAAAGTGTTTACAGTAATAGCAGCTCTGCCAGGAGTGGACCGACTCTCTCTCTCTCTCTCCGTATTAATAAGCAGAGCAGTACTCAGCACAGCGCGTGGTAAAGCTTCGCCATGATTACAGTACGCCATCAAGAAAATTAGTTGTTTCCCACACACAGCAAAGCACAGCGAGGGGTTTGCAACATAACAAGTTGCTTTTGTTTACAGCGGCTCGCTAGCTGTTTTCATTATGCCGAGACAAGCCCATAGACTGAGCCAGCTGCCACAAATCACACATTCAATTATTCTGCTTTGCTTATGAGCATCCAAATATTTAGTCCACTTACCGCGAACAAAAACAGTAGTAAAGTGATTACAGCCGCCGAGGAGTCGAGTTCTCCTCCGAGAGGGAAACGGGAGGAAGGAAGGAAGGAGGGATGAAGAGGAGGAGGAGGAGGAGGGAAACTGTTGGTTTCCTGTTTTATTGGCTTGTTCAGCTTCACATAAACAGACGTGTTTACAGGTTAAAGGGTTGAGATCAAACAGGAGAAGGAAGTTCAGAGTGTTATAGGAAGGAAAGAGAGATCGACTAAAAGGAAAGGAGGTAAGGAAAGTCAGAAATGAGAGAAGGGAGGATGGGAAATTGGAAACAGAGGAATAGGGAATAGGAGGAAGGAAAGGAAATGAGAAAAGGAGGGAAGGAAAGATGGACAAGAAATAGGAAGGAATGAAGGAAGGATAGAAAGAAGGAGGGAAGGAAAGATGGACAAGAAATAGGAAGGAATGAAGGAAAGTTGTACAAGACAGGAAGGAAGGAAAGAATGAAGGAGGGAAGGAAAGATGAACAAGAAATGGGAAGGAGGGAAGGAAGGTTGAGAAAGAAAGGAAGAAACGAAAGAATGAGGGAAGGAAGGATGGACAAGAAATACGAGGGAAGTAAGGAAAGGTGGACAAGAAATAAGATAGAAGAAAGGAAGGAAAGAAAGATGGACAAGGAATAGGAAGGAAGGAAGGAAGGAAAGAAGGAGAGAAGAAAGGAAATAGGAAGGAGGGGAGGAAGGTTGGAAAGAAAGAAAGAAGGAAGGAAGGAAGGAAGGAAAGGTGGGCAAGAAATAAGATAGAAGAAAGGAAGGAAGGAAGGAAAGATGGACAAGGATTAGGAAGGAAGGAAATATGTAAATGAAGGAAAGAAGAAAAATCGGAAAAGAAGGAAACTTTCAAATGTAAAATTAAACCTCCCAAAATAAAAGTCTTATAGAGTTTATATTTAGTTTGATTTGTCTACCTGGTAACTTCAGTGACTTTATTCATCTCATGTCAAATATAAATTTACAGTAAACCATCAGATCAATGTGGAGTAGAATAGAAACTACATTAAATAAATAGAGACTCAGACAGAAAGAGAGGAAACAACAGAGAGAGAGACAGCAGTCAGTTCAACAGTGAGGGGGTCAGAGGTCAGAGGTCGTGACCCCGGTGTGGTCTCAGGTCTTTGAAGAGGAAGACGAGCCGGTCTCTTCATCAGGGTTCAGACTCCCAGCAGGCCTGCTGAGGAGGATTACACGCTTTGATAGAAACACTTTAACTATACGGCGGACTAATCCTTTAAGGCTTTAACACTTCCTCTGTGTGGGCCGCCGAGCAAGGCACCGACACCGGCAGGGTCACAGGTTCAACTCCCTCGTTTACAGGGAAACATACCGCCTTAAATCACTTCCTCCTTTAATAACAGCTGATTGAAACATACAGCCTTAAATCACTTCCTCCTTTAATCACATCTCAGCTGGTTGAAACATACCGCCTTAAATCACTTCCTCCTTTAATACCAGCTGGTTGAAACATACCGCCTTAAATCACTTCCTCCTTTAATCACAGCTGGTTGACGTTCTCCGTTAGAGTCAGAGGAGAACCCTTTAGAACAAATGACCAGAAAAAAAGTTGATTTATTTCTAATCATTATTAAGGAGGAGGCTCTGATGGTCACTGATGAGGTTGTAGGGATCCTATAAGAGGTTCTAGTGGTCCTTTAAGAGGTCCTTGTGATCATTGATGAGGCTCTGTGTGTCCTTTAGGAGGTTCTAGTGGTCCTTTAAGAGTTTCTAATGATCATTGATGAGGCTCTGTGTGTCCTTTAGGAGGTTCTAGTGATCCTTTACGAGGTTCTAGTGATAATTGATGAGGCTCTGTGTGTCCTATAAAAGGTTCTAGTGATCATTGAGGAGGCTCTGTGTGTCCTTTAGGAGGTTCTAGTGGTCTTTTAAGAGGTTCTAGTGTTCATTGATGAGGCTCTGTGTGTCCTTTAGGAGGTTCTAGTGGTCCTTTAAGAGGTTCTAGTAATCATTGATGAGGCTCTGTGTGTCCTTTAGGAGGTTCTAGTGGTCCTTTACGAGGTCCTAGTGATCATTGACGAGGCTCTGTGTGTCCTATAAAAGGTTCTAGTGATCATTGAGGAGGCTCTGTGTGTCCTTTAGGAGGTTCTAGTGGTCTTTTAAGAGGTTCTTGTGATCATTGATGAGGCTCTGTGTGTCCTTTAGGAGGTTCTAGTGGTCCTTTAAGAGGTTCTTGTGATCATTGATGAGGCTCTGTGTGTCCTTTAGGAGGTTCTAATGGTCTTTTAAGAGGTTCTTGTGATCGATGAGGAGGCTCTGTGCATCCTTTAGGAGGTTCTAGTGGTCTTTTAGGAGGTTCTTGTGATCGATGAGGAGGCTCTGAGCATCCTTTAGAAGGTTCTAGTGGTCCTTTAAGAGGTTCTTGTGATCAGTGAGGAGGCTTTATGGCACCTTTTAGAAGTTCTAGTGGTCACTTAGACGGTTCTAGGGGTCCTTTTAGATGTTCTGGTGTTTCTTAAGGAGGTTCTAGGTGTCCCTTAAGAGAGACTCTGATGGTCATTGATAAGTTTGTGGGGATCCTATAAGAGGTTCTTGGGATCAATGCGGAGGTTTTAATGGTCTGTTAAGAGGTTCTAGTGTTCCTTCAGGATGTTCTTGGTGACCTTTAGGAGGATGACCACTAAGAAGGTTGTAAGGACCCTTAACATGTTAGTGGTCACAGAGGAGGTTCTAGGGGTCCATTAAGAAGCTCTAGCTGTCATTCAGGATGTTCTTGGTGACCTTTAGTAGGATGACCACTAAGAAGGTTGTAAGGACCCTTAACATGTTAGTGGTCACAGAGGAGGTTCTGGGGGACATTTTACATGTTCTATTGTTCCTTTAGGAGGTTCTGATGACCACTAAGAAGGTTCTAAGGAACCTTAACATGTTAGTGGTCAGAGAGGAGGTTCTAGGGGTCCATTAAGAAGCTCTAGCTGTCATTGAGGAGGTTCTAGGGGACATTTGACATGTACCTTTAGGAGGTTCTCATGACCACTAAGAAGGTTGTAAGGAACCTTAATATTTTAGTGGTCACAGAGGAGGTTCTAGGGGACATTTTACATGTTCTATTGTTCCTTTAGGAGGTTCTGATGACCACTAAGAAGGTTGTAAGGAACCCTTAACATGTTAGTGGTCACAGAGGAGGTTCTAGGGGTCCATTAAGAAGCTCTAGCTGTCATTGAGGAGGTTCTAGGGGACATTTGACATGTTCCATTATTCCTTTAGGAGGTTCTGGGGGACATTTGACATGTTCTATGCTGCTCTAACATTGATGCATCAGTATTTACTGTGATAATATTTCAGTTACAGGACATTTCAATGTGTAACGCCTACTTTTACTTTCGATACTTTAAGTTCATTTAGCTGATAATACTTCTGTACTCATACTTAAGTAGGATTGTGAATACTAGAGTATTTGTTGTACTTTTACTCCAGTAAAAGATCTGAATACTTCTTCCACCACTGTGGAGATGTTTCTATCGGTGAACAGAGGAGAATTTTGTCCTTTTAAGAGGAATTATGAATTAAAAAACTCTCTTTTACGTGTAAAATATGAGGAACACTGAGAGAAAACAAAACCTCTTTTCTTTCCTGTTTCAGAGAGTTTTGTGGAGGGTTTCACAACAAAAAAGAGACACAGTTTGTAACCTCTGGAAAGACTCACACCTCCTCCCACACAAACAACACAGCAGACACAACAACAACAACAACAACCAGTATTTACCAGACTCTGAGCAGAACCAGCAGCCATGACGGACCTGCAGAAAACCCCTGAACACATGACTCATCCAGCATCCACAGGAACTGCATTCATGGGACTGACAGCATCATTTCAGAGTGAAAACAGAGAGCAGGGAAGGTGACGGGAGAATATTAAAAAGAGACATATATATAATAGGAGGAATAGTTGGAGGGAGACAGGAAAAAGCCAAAAAGTGGAAGCAAATCCCTCCGGAGGCCGAGCAGGCGGGAGGAAAGAAATCTGAAAGAGGTCGAAGGTCAGACGGTGAATCTCAGAGAATTTAATTTGTGGTGTTATAATAATCTGCTCCGGAGGTTAACTTCACTCTGAAAAGCTCAAACCTCCAAACCAGCACTGAATATATCTACTTGTATCTAATGCTCTATTTCCTCCTGTTAGTTTGATCAAAACTACAGTGATCAGCTGTTTGAGGTGATGAAACTATATATTAGTGTTTTTAAAGATCTTCAGTAGGAACCAATGGGCTCGGAGCTGAGGGACTCAGACAGGAAGTGGGACAGGATTGAGAGACGGACAAACACGTTTTGGTTCTACACATGAAATTAAAGTCAGCTTTAACCCTTAACTTTAATCCTATAAACGAAAGCCTTTAAAAGTCACTGAACTGCCTTAAATCTGGTGATTATTTTCTGTAAATATTATATTTCTTTCATCTGATTTTTGTTTTTATCTTATATTTTAATTACTCATGTTGTCTTGCATTCTTACTATTCATACGCTGTTTGTAGCTATACCTGCAAAAGTTTGTATGTAATCCACGTAATCGTGAACAAGGAGGTATAAAGAGCAACAAACGCCGTGTAGGGAGGAGGTCGGGGTTGATGGGTGGGTCAAAAAACACCGCTGTTGGTGCCCCGTGTGAAGCCAGAAGTCAAAGTTGATATATTTGTCATGTAACTTCCGTACTTAAGTTACGCCACTTCTGGAGTTATTTTAACCCAAACCACCAACTTTTCCTAAACCTAACTAAGTAGTTTCCTGTGAAAACGGAAGTTTATTTTGAAAAGTGACTGTATGGATGTAACAAAAATTGACACGTGTTGCTGGACATTCGCAGGAAAACCCGCCAACAAATGGGGAATATCTTTTTGTAAGATATTATACAAACCGTAGTAGTAGTAGTTATAGTAGTACCTTTGGAGTTTTCCTAAATATCAGTACAGATCGGATAGTTGGGAGTCATTCCCTGAGAAGAAAGCTGATAAAATGATCTCACTCCTCGGACTAAAAGTGGAACCAAAAATGTGTCAGTCTGAATATTTTTGACCAGAAGTTCTGTACTTAAGTATCTCCATTTTCTTCTACTTTATACTTCTACTCATCCCGTTCGTAGCTACAGTATACCTACGAAAAGTAATGCACTTTTAATTCGTATATATCCCATGAAGTTATTTTGTATTTAATCCACGTAGTCGTGAACCAGGAAGTATAAAGAGAGACAAAGTCTGTGCAGGAGGAGGTCGAGGTGGGTTGGTCTAAAAACACCAGACTTTCCTCAGGAGACCGCTGATCATGTCCCGTGTGAAACCAGAAGTCAACGTTGATTTATTTATCACATATGTCCGTATTTGTCCGTACTTAAGTTACGCCACTTCTGGAGTTATTCTAACCCAAACCGCAATCTTTTCCTAAACCTAACTATGTAGGTTTATTTTGAAAAGAATGGAGCGGTGCGTGTTGCTGGACATTTGTAGGAAAACACACGAAAAATATGTCACGAAAAAAAATGGGAAATTTGTGTCTATGTACACGAATCAAATAAATTAAATTTCAAAAATGTCTTTGAGACTGTGTTGAAATATCAGTAGAGTTAGGAGTCATTCTCTGAGAAGAAAGCTGATAGAATGATCTCACTCCTCGGACTAAAAGTGGAACCAGAAGTCTGGCCAGAAGTACTGTACTTATGTACAATTTTGAGGTACTTGTACTTCGCTCAAGAATTTCCATTTTCTACTTCTTTATACTTCTATTCAGGCTGGTCTCATCCACCGTTCGTAACTATACCTACGAAAAGTAATGTTAATTTGCTTGAATCCCACAAAATCAATGTGTATTTAATCCACGTAATCGTGAATCAGGAAGTAAAAAGAGCGGCGAACGCCACATAGGGAAGAGGTCGGGGTGGATGAAAACAGAAGTCAACGTTGATTTATTTGTCTCGTATCTTCCGTAGTTAAGTCACAGCACTTGTGGAGTTATTTGAACCTAAACCACCATCTTTTCCTAAACCTAACTAAGTAGACTCCTGTGAAGACGGAAGTTTATTTTGAAAAGACATTTTGACATGTATGCATGTAACGAGCAGAAACTGACTGGACACTTTTCGTAAGATACTTGCTACGAAAAATTGTCTCTTTTTTCTCTTAAATGCTGACATTTGTCATGTTTGTTATATAATAGTTCATTAGAGTAGAAATCCATTTATAAACCAGCGTAACTTGGTTGAACGTTCACTCACTCACGTCTGTAATTGTAGGTCGGACACAAACCAGAACAGAAGAACAGCTGCCCTTCTCGGAGGATAGACTACCTCAGAGGTAACCAGCATGTGTGAGGTAAGAACATATATTTACTCATTGATGAGATACTGGTGATACTGGATTCACTGGTGTTCATTTTAAATGTGACTGAACAGTGCTTGAAGTGGAAAAAAATACTCCCCTTATTCACATGTTGTTGTGTGTATCGGCTGGTATCTGCAGTCTCTTGTGACTTATTCCAGTTTATTCACCTGAGGTTTTATTGTTATATTATTATACTTGGACTATGCATCTTCTATAGTAGGCCTATAATACTCCAATAATGTTCACACTGGAACATTAAAGGGTTAAGGTGGTGTGTTTAGTGTTAACAGTTAAAGGTCTTTCCTGTGTTATTTGTAGCCTATAGTATAGTAGAGTTTCATTCAGGATGCTCCTCCATATGATACACAGACACATTCTGAATTTATACACTGAATAAAAGATACTAGGAGATATTGGGTTTTGGGGTCTCCGTCTTAAACCTTTGGACCAATGTTATTACTAGTTAAATGATTATTTTTTATGATTTATCACAGCCTTTGTTTGAACATTTAACTCTTCTGGAAAATCATATTCTATAAATCAGAAGAGCAGATTAAGAAATCGTTTAAAGAATGTTTCATTAATTATTTTTGTTCACAAAGAAAGAAAAGTTATGACGAACAGTTCACTACCTTATTTAAAGACGTGAACATTGTATTGATAAATTACAGCACCCTCGTTCTCCCCCGTGCCGTGCGTCGGCTCGTCCAGATGCTCCCCGCATAGTTTTTATGATATGTGATATTGATTAACTGTCAGTTACTGTCAGCGTTGGTTGTGACCAGTGAAAACAGGTCGGAGGTGCGCGATACTTTGCATTGATAGATCCAGGGCGAGCGGTTTTTCAAACAGGCGACACGTCGTTCAGCCTGTTCGCTGCAGCACGCAGCAGGTCAGGACATCTTCACTGGGAACAACTGAAACTATCTGATGTTTGCTCGTTCGCATCGCGTCCAGTTAGGAAGATGTGTTTTGAGGCGTGGCGCAAATACGCTGGCGTATGAATCTCCCAGAGAACCTGAACTGGACTGAAGTAAATGTTTTCCACGTCCGTTTTTGTTGGCAACACCACAGAACCTTTCTTATCACAAAAACTTAGTACATCTTTCAAATCAGTTCAAACATTTGAAAATGAACTAGTGATGGGTAATATTTTAAAAATTGATGATATGATATTATATGATATTATATGATATGATGTGATGTGTTCATTAGGGTGGAAATCCATTTAGTAAACCAGCTTAACTTGGTTGAACGTTTCATTTCCACTTTAAAAACTGTTTACTGTAGCTCAAAGACTTGAGACTTGACTTGGACTCACAGACTTGAAACTTGACTTGGACTCAAAGACTTGAGACTTCATTTGGACTCAAAGACTTGAGACTTGACTTGGACTCAGACTTGAGACTTGACTTGGACTCAAAGACTTGAGATTTGACTTGGACTTGGCCCTCAACGTCTTGAGACTTGACTTGGATTTGGCCCTCAACGTCTTGAGACTTGACTTGGACTTGCCCATCAAAGACTTGAGACTTCATTTGGACTTTGCCCTCAACGTCTTGAGACTTGACTTGGACTTGGGCCTCAATGTCTTGAGACTTGACTTGGACTTGCCCGTCAAAGACTTGAGACTTGACTTGGACTTGGCCCTCAACGTCTTGAGACTTGACTTGGACTCTAGCTCAAAGAATTGAGACTTGGCTTGGACTTGCCCCTCAAAGACTTTAGACTTTACTTGGACACTAGCTCAGAGACTTGAGACTTGGCTTGGACTTGCCCGTCAAAGACTTGACATTTGACTTGGACTTGGCCCTCAAAGACTTGAGACTTGACTTGGACTTGGCCCTCAGCGTCTTGAGACTTGACTTGGACTTGCCCATCAAAGATTTGAGACAGGATTTTGAATTGCCCGTCAAAGACTTGAGACTTGATGTTGACTTGCCCCTCAATGAGAGTTGATTTTGACACTAGCTCAGAGACTTGAGACTTGACTTGGACTTGCAAAAAATGACTTGTGAGCATCTCTTGTCATAAATACGTGTCCAGATAACTTTGTTACTTATATCTAACTACAGTACATAAAGAAGTAAAAATCTATTTTCTGCGTTTGAAATTGTCTAATTTCTGTCAGAAAACTAGGAAACAGAGAGGGTTATAAAACAGCGACGTCTCACTCCTCTCTAAAAGCCAGAGCTCCGGATGTTTTTAGCCTTCCTGTTCTCTCACCTCTCTTCCTCGCGGTGATAAATATGTCGTCTGGTTTTCAGACTTTTAAAAAATGTATTTATGTATTTCTGGACAATCAGAGTGTCACAGAACTCGCTGAGCGACGAGAAAAATCACCCCCCTAAAAATGGCGGTGACGGCAGCAGCGGCAGCTCTGCCCCCCCCCCCCCACCTCACCCCCACCTCACCCTATCCATCCATCCATCCAACCTTCCCCATGACCCTCACCCCTCCACCCCCCCCCCCCCCCCACCTTTCCCCATTAGCTGCAGCTATTACAGCCCTGAGAGAGAGTCATTACCGCTCCCATAATCCATGATGATGAAGCTCTCAGCTCGAAACACCGGCAGCTTGTACAGGCGGCGCTTGATTGGCAGGATGCAGGGGGTGAGGCGGGGGAGGAGGGGGTGACGGAGGAGGAGTATAGGGGGTTTGTGTGATGGGAACTCCACTCGAGATGTGAATTGGCTTTGCCACTCCAATCAGGCCGCTGGATGACAAATGAAGTGTGTCTCTTTCACTCTCCTCTTCCTCCTCCTCCTCCTCCTCCTCCCTTCACACTTCTCCTCTCTGTCCGGGTGGAGAAAGAAAAGGGGAGTTCATGTGGGAGCGCTTGACAGCAACACAATCACATTTCTATTCAGCTCCCCCGCCTCGCCTGTTTTACCTTCCCGGCAGCCGGGCATGCCATGCACGCTAGCACACAGGCCGGCCAGCCAATTAGAACGCGGCGCAAAGAATCTGTGAAAGACACAAAAGGTCTTTAGAGGTTTGGACAGGTGTCTCATTTGGCCACGGGACATAGTTTTTTTTTTTTTTTTTTAGGCTGAATTTGTGGGCAGAAAGCGAGGAAGGTTATTTGTCGCGCTGTCATTTTTTTTTTTTTTTTCTTTTAGCGCCCGTGTCTGTCTGTCGAGCCCCCTCCATGGGAATGATGGGAATTATTTCTCCTGATTTGCGTTGGGTCACCCCCAGTTTTTGTCTCACTTTCTTCCACGGTGAAAACACACTTCTTCTTCTGCTTCTTTTTTCCCGGCGTACAGTAATTACAGTGGGCTCGGAAAAAACAAGAGCAGAGATAATTGGTTTGTTGGTTTGCGGCGGAGTTTGTTTTGCAGGGTTATTATCCAGCAGCTCCATTATGGCTGGCAGCGCAGAAATCCCTCATTAGCATAACACAAATATATACAGAGAGGAAGAAAAATGCACCCGTGTTTAATACCAAACGCTCCCTCGCGCTCGCTCCCTCGCTCTCGCAACATGCAAATAGGATCCACAATAGAGCGGCGCTGACACTGCCTCCAGCTGTGAGGAGACGCAGGGAGGTGTCAGGAGGAGTAAAGAGGAGAGGGGAGGGAGGTGGCGTGAACTATTTGTTCGGAGGGAAGAAGAAGAACAGAAAGACAGATGTAGCGGTAATTAGCACGAGGCCGGCGGCGGCGGCGGCGGTAGCTGGTGGTGGTGGAGATGACAGCGGAGAACGGTGGAGGCTGACAGTGGCTTTCACCCTCCGCCATCATCTTCATCATCATCATCATCATCATCAGGGGCCTACACAAACCAACAATCGCTGTCAGTCTGTGTCAGAGCGGCGTGTCGTCGCCGCACAATGGCGGCTGTCAGTTAGCTCGAGTTCATCTGGATCAACTCGGTTTCCTTTGTTTGTTTTGGAGAAAGACGGATTTGTTTGTTTGTTGTTTGACTGTTTGGTTGCTGATTATTTTGCTCGTTTGTGTTTATTATTGACCCGAGGAAACACAATCATAGAAGATTACAGGTCACTAAAACGTCCTCTCACAACGTCCCACGAAAATATCTAGAAATAGTTAATCATGATTAATCACACATTTTTTATCCGTTCTAAATGTACCTTAAAGGGAGATTTGTCAAGTATTTAATCCTCTTATCAACATGGGAGTGGACAAATATGCTGCTTTATGCAAATGTATGTATATATTTATTATTGTAAATCAGTTAACAACACAAAACAATGACAGATATTGTCCAGAAACCCTCACAGGTACTGCATTTAGCATAAAACAATATGCTCAGATCATAACATGGCAAACTGCAGCCCAACAGGCAACAACAGCTGTCAGTGTGTCAGTGTGCTGACTTCACTATGACTTGCCCCAAACTGCATGTGATTATCATAAAGTGGGCATGTCTGTAAAGGGGAGACTCGTGGGTACCCATAGAACCCATTTACATTCACATATCTGGAGGTCAGAGGTCAAGGGACCCCTTTGAAAATGGACATGACAGTTTTTCTTCACCAAAATGTAGCTTAAGTTTGGAGCGTTATTTAACCTCCTTCACGACCAGCTAGTCTGACCTGGTTGGTACCGATGGATTCATCAGGTTTTATAGTTTACTATGATCCCAGTATCTTCACTCTGACTTTAAAACTGAATTGCTACAACCTAAAAATCACAAGTTGTGTTAATGTGTTAAAGAAATTAGCGACGATCAAACGAATTTGCGTTAACGCGTTGTTATGGCGTTAACTTTGACAGCCCTGATACAAATACATATTTGGCACAACCGTCCACTTGGACACAAGGATGCACTGATTTGATTGTGGAGGTCAAAGGTCAAATGTCAAAGTCATTGTGACTTCACGTCCGTCCCCTTCTCATGAAAGTTATATCATAGAGTTTTGAAGCAAAGAGACGAAACTCTGGTGTTTTTTTTAACAACAGCCGCTGCCGCCATTTTGGACTGAAAACACTTATTATATTTATAATATTGTATTGTTCAACACAGGACATTTCAGCAGAATCTGACAATAGAATAGAAATAATTTCTAATTTCTCAAATTTAGCACAAATTTCCACTTAAATCCAAGGATAGACTGATTAGATTTTGGTGGTCAAAGGTCAAGGTCACTGACTTCACAAATCACGTTTTTGGACTTTTACTTTAACAGAGTATTTTGACAGTGTGGTATTAGTACTTTTACTGCAGTAACGGGTGTTAGTACTGTCTGTGGTGTTTTCATATTTAGGGTGAACTGCCCCTTTAGTCTGATAGTTTCTTGTTGTTTAGTCGTGTTGATGCCGTTGAATCAGTCGGTTTGAGGCCTCGGAGATCTGTGAGAGCTCTGGTGCCCAGAGGGGGGAGGACGGGAGGAGGACGGGGGAGGGGGGGGGGGGTTAAGAAAAGGTAATGTGAGAAAGCTGGAGGTGACAGGCATTGTGGGAAGGTGTGAACGACAGAGAGAAGAGAAGAAGAGAGGAGGAGGGAGGACTGAAAAGTGCTCCTTGTCCTGTGAGGAAGAGGGACCTTTTGAGGAGGACCTTCACCTCCTCCTTTCTGCCTCCCCCTCCCCTCCCCCTCCTCCCCCCAGTCCCCCCAATTAGACAAACATTAACATCAATTAAGGGCCCTCACGGGGACACTGGCTCTATATAATTACCTTAATGGGCGGACGCTTTCTCTGCGTCCTCTCTCTTTCTGTCTCTTTCTCTGGACCCTCAATCTCTTAAACAAACTTAGAGGGCCTCCTCGGGGGAGGTGGGGGGTGAGGAGACGTTGATCGGCAGCAGGGGGGGGGGGGAGGAGGAGGAAGGGGGGGTCGTTTCCCGTTGGCTTTTGTGGTGCTGGTCTTTCTAAAAAGGCCTCGGATGAATTGGACCTATTGGCCGACAAACAGAGGAGCTGTTCCCACAGAGAGACCAAGACCGGGACAATACTGGACCCCCACTGAGAGGGGGAGACCGGGGGAGGAGAGGGGGAGACCGGGGGGAGGAGACCAGGGGAGGAGAGAGGAGAGGAGAGGAGAGGAGAGGAGAGGAGAGGAGAGGAGAGGAGAGGAGAGGAGAGGAGAGGAGAGGAGAGGAGAGGAGAGGAGAGGAGAAGAGAGGAGAGAAGAGAGAGAAGAGGAGAGGAAGAGAGGAGAAGAGAGGAGCTGTTCCCACAGAGAGACCAAGACCAGGACAATACTGGACCCCCACTGAGAGGGGGAGACTGGGGGAGGAGAGGGGGAGACCGGGGGGAGGAGACCAGGGGAGGAGAGGAGAAGAGAGAGGAGAAGAGAGGAGAGGAGAGGAGAGGAGAGGAGAGGAGAGGAGAGAGGAGAGGAGAGAGGAGAGGAGAGGAGAGGAGAGAAGAGAGAGAAGAGGAGAGGAGAAGAGAGGAGCTGTTCCCACAGAGAGACCAAGACCAGGACAATACTATACCCCCACTGAGAGGGGGAGACCAGGGGGAGGAGAGGGGGAGAGGAGAGGAGAGAGAGGAGACAGGGGGAGGAGAGGGGGAGAGGAGAGGAGAGGAGAGAGAGGAGACAGGGGGAGGAGAGGGGGAGAGGAGAGGAGAGGAGAGAGAGGAGACAGGGGGAGGAGAGGAGAGGAGAGGAGAGGAGAGGAGAGGAGAGGAGAGGAGAGGAGAGGAGAGGAGAGGAGAGGAGAGGAGAGGAGAGAGGCGAGGAAACAAGGGAGGGTGAAAGAGGAAAAAAAGAGGAGATGAGGGGGAGAGAGGGGGAGAAAGGAGGCCAGGAGAGCTGGGTAGAGGGGAAGATGAGAGTAAATGAGAGAGGAGGAGAGGAGGAAAAAAAGAGGAGAAAGAAGAGAAGATATAAATGAAGGATGAAAGGAGGCCAAAGAGAGACAGAAATGGAAAGGAGGGAGGAGAAAAAGGAGACAGAAGGGAGAGAAGGTGGCTGGAGGAGAGGAAAGGAGGTCTCAAAGAGGGAGAGGAGGGGAGAAGAAACCAAAAAGAGGAGGACAGGAGGTCATGAAGGGAAGGAGACGGGAGGGAGAGAGAGAAAAGGAGAGGATAGAGAGAGAATTAAAGTGACCATAAACCAGCAAAGAAGTGAATATGAGGAGAAGGAGGAGAAGGAGGAGGAGGAGAGGAGAGGAGAAAGGGGAGACAGGGGGTCTCAGAGAGATGGGAGGAATAAAGAGATGAGGAGAAGAGATGACGAAGAACAGGGGAGGCAAAAATGCGGAGATGACGAAGGAAAAGATGAAGAAAGAAAGAAAAAAAGGGGAAAAGAGGAGACAGAGAGGAGAGAATGAGGTAGGGAGGAAAAAAGGAGGCCTCAAAGAGGAAGTGGAGATATGGAGGGAGAAGGAAAGGAGGGCAAGAGGGGATGGAATGGAGAGAAGGAGGCCCTAAAGGAGGAGAGAAGGGATGATATAAAAGGAGGCAATGAGGAGGGGAACGAGGAGATAAGAGAGGAGGTGAAAAGGGAGGGAGGAGATGGATGACAGTAGATGAGAGGTTAAGGGAAAGGTGAGGAGTAAAGGTCACATGGAAGGAAAGGAATTAAAAGAGGAGAGGAGTGAGAAAGAGAGAATGAGGGAGAGAGGGAAAAGGAGGGGAGGGAGAGGAGGAGGAGGAGAAACAAGGAGATTGGAGGGAAGAAGAGGCGAGGAATCCAAAAAGTACAAAGTGGAGGAGGAGGAGGAAGAGGAGGAGGAGGAGGAGGAGGAGGAGGAGAGGTTGACTTGAAGAGGACAAAAGGAAGATAAAAAGGAGGAAGAGGAGAGGAGGAGATGCCACAAAAAAGGAGAAAGGTGAAGAGGAGGCGAAAGGAGGAACACTAGAAGACAGATGAGGATGTAAAGAGGCACAGCTCCTGCCTCCTCACATATCCAACCACTTCCTCATCCTCTCCTCCTTCTCCTCTTCCTCTCCTCATCTTGTTAACTTCTCCTCCTGAACCGGCCTCCTCATCTTCATCTCCTCATCCTCTCCTGACCTCCTCTCTCCTAACTCCTGCTCCTCTTCCCGGATTCCTCACTCCCTCTTGCTTCTCCTCTTCCCCCCTACTCCCATTCTCTCCTAGTTTGCTCCTCATCCTCACCTCCTTCTCCTCCGCCCAGCTTCCTTTCTCTTCTTTCTCCCTCTCCTTCACCTCCTTGTTTCATCTCCCCTACATATTGCCTTTACCTCCTCATCATCTTCCTCATCTCCTCCACCATCTCTCCTCTCCATCGTCCTCTTATCCTCCCTTTCATGCTCTCCTCATCTTCATTTCCTCATCCTCTCATCTTCTCTCCTAACTCCTGCTCCTCCTCCCTGATTCCTCTTCTCCTTCCTCTTGCTTCTCCTCTTCCCTCCCCTTCTCTCCTAGTTTGCTCCTCAACCTCACCTCCTTCTCCTCCGCCCAGTTTCCTTTCTCTTCATCTTTCTCTTCTTCCTCCTTCCCCTTCGATTCCTTGTTTCATCTCTCCTACATGTCGCCTTTACCTCCTCCTCGTCTTCCTCATCTCCTCCACCATCTCTCCTCATCTCCTTCTCCTCTTCCTCCTTATCTCCAGATATCACTACCTCATCTTCCTCCTCTTTTCTCCTCACTCCCTTCTTCTCTCCTAACCTCGTCTCTTCTTATCCTCCTCCCTGATTCATCTTCTCCTTCCTCTTGCTCCTTCGCTTTCATCCTTCCCTACTCCTCTTCTCTCCTGAATGGTTCCCCATCCTCTCCTCCTTCTCTTCTTCCTCTCCTCATTACATGCTGCCTTTACATCCTCCTCGTCTTCCTCATCTCCTCCACATCTCTCCTCTCCATCTTCCTCTTATCCTCCCTTTCGAGCTCTCCTCCTCTCCTCCTCCTTCCTCCTCCTGCTCCTCCTCTTCATCACCTCCTCTCAGTTTTTCAGTTCACCATTCAGTCATTTTAAACCCATTTTTTTAAATCATTATCAGAACTTTATTTAATTATTTTATGAGCCAGTTTTACAAATGCTATATAATACTCTAAGAGCCTAAAACGTGAATATAAAGTTTTAAAACATGATTAAATATTACATGTGTAGGTGAAATTCAGCTTCTTTTTCTCTGAATGTGTAAAATAAGTACGTTTTCAGCTTTTTATTTAGTTAAAAAACAACAAATTAAAACACTTTTCCAGCTGTTAAAGTGTCTGTCAGCTGCTCAGAACCCTAAATGATAAATAACATAAATAAAACAGAATGAAAACAGAGGCTTTACTTCATGAAACCATTGTGTCAACAGGTGTAAACAGGTGTGAACAGGTGTAAACAGGTAAACAAGGCCACGCTGTGAGTTTGAGTCTCTCAGGTGTAGACGAGGTTTCTCTGAGTCCTGACTGATCGACCCGTCAGTCAGCGGCCTCTAGAGGGCAGCAGGTGTTCAGGACCATACAGTGTGTGTGTGTCTGGACCTTCAACACACACACACACACACACACACACACACACACACACACACACACACACACACACACACACACACAGCAGCCATATTGAGACGTCGGTTGTCAAACTGCAGCTTTAGTGCTGCTGGTTCAGTTAACCCCTGTACCGTTCCACCCTCTTCTTTAGGGGGGTACAGGGGGTCTTTAGGCGGGTCCAGGGGGTCTTTAGGGGGGTCCAGGAGGTCTTTAGGGGGGTCCAGGGGGTCTTTAGGTGGAGATATCAGGTCAACAGTAGATGTCACATAGAAGTGGTGTACATCATCTGAAAGCTGGAACCTGAAGATTAATCTGAGATGCAGCTCAGCACTGTGTGTCAAGTTGTTCTAGTCATTAATCACAAATTAACATGAATTAATTAATTAAAATAAATAGTGAAAGTGTATTAGGGTTTAGAACACGATGATAGAAGTATATGATGTCCATCCCCATGCTCTATTATGTCTCATAAGTTGTTGCAGCAGTTTTTGCGTTGATACCATTTGTTCCACAGATTTGGTGCTAAATTTAACAATTTTTTACCACACTAATTGATAAAAATGATCAATAATCCCTCCAAAATACCACATTAAGACACCAAGGCCTTGAGGAACACCATAGAAAAAGACATGCTGTGATTTGGGATCAAAACGTTTTGAGATTTCTGCAAGAATTGCATTTTTTTTTGGCGATTGGATGGCAAGAACTTCTGTTGTGTAAACTGCTCAGAAACCCCCTTATTTTCAATCTAGCTAGGAAAGCCATCCATCCTCTGAATGCTCTAGGTCTCTAGTTTGATCCATCCATCCTCTGAATGCTCTAGATCTCTAGTTTGATCCATCCATCCTCTGAATGCTCTAGGTCTCTAGTTTGATCCATCCATCCTCTGAATGCTCTAGGTCTCTAGTTTGATCCATCCATCCTCTGAATGCTCTAGGTCTCTAGTTTGATCCATCCATCCTCTGAATGCTCTAGGTCTCTAGTTTGATCCATCCATCCTCTGAATGCTCTAGGTCTCTAGTTTGTGGCTGTAAAGTTTCATGAGGCTGTGATTATCCTAGAGGTCACCACAGGTCATTTTATACCGTCAGTATTAGTAGTAATATTTTAGTTTTCACTGAACAGTCAGAATAAAACAGCTGGGAAACTGAGAAGTGGTGGAGGAAGTACTCAGGTGTTTTACTTCAGTAAAAGTAGCAATACCACAGTGTAGAAATACTCTGTTACAAGTAAAAGTCCTGCTTTCAAAATTGTACTTAAAACACCAAAATAATTTTAGGTCACTCAGAGAGATTTTATGCTGATTTTTATATATTTTCATGTTATGTTTTATCTTAAGGAGTATATCAACCAAGAATCACTTTGTGGTTGTTTTGAGTCTCTTTGTGGTTGTTTTGTGTCTCTTTGTGGTTGTTTTGAGTCTCTTTGTGGTTGTTTGGATCTCTTTGTGGTTTTTTTGAGTGTCTTTGTGATTGTTTTGAGTGTCTTTGTAGTTGTTTTAAATGCCTTTGTAGTTGTTTTGTGTCACTTTGTGGTTGTTTTGAGTGTCTTTATGGTTGTTTTGAGTGTCTTTGTAGTTGTTTTGTGTCACTTTGTGGTTGTTTTGAGTGTCTTCGTGGTTGTTTTGTGTCACTTTGTGGTTGTTTTGAGTGTCTTTATGGTTGTTTTGAGTGTCTTTGTAGTTGTTTTGTGTCACTTTGTGGTTGTTTTGAGTGTCTTCGTGGTTGTTTTGTGTCACTTTATGGTTGTTTTGAGTCTATTTGTGGCCATTATGCATCTCTTCCTGGTTGGTACATATCTCTTTGAGTGACATTGTCTAGGTGAGGGCCGGTGGGGGCCGGTGGGGGCCGGGGGGCCCCTGACACTTTGGGCCCCTGGTCCTGTGCCCGGTAGGCCTGTTGATATTATCTTATTTAATACCTCTCTCTAACTTACTAATAAACCGTCTCTAACCACTAACTCCTCCTGCTGTTGACCCTCTTTTATAACTCTATCAGCTGAAATGATTGAAGTGTAAAATGTAAATGTGAGCGCTGATGTGAGCACGCCTCTCTACTCGCAATTTGGAAGGAGAGAAAAAAAAAATAAAAATCTGCACTTTCACCATCAGAAACTTCCTCTTGAAAACTCCTCGAACGCACCGCAATCTTTCAAATCACTGTGCTTCTGCTGCACCAAATCAGTCTGATTAATTAAGTCTGCTGACAGCTTCACTGCTAATGTTCACCGTTTGTCACGTTTTCACTGCCGGAGAAGTTGGAGAGGAAAAGTTTTTACAGTTCACACGTCTGATATTTCTGAGACGGCATCGGAGAGGAGAGACGAGATAAATACCAGGAGTTAGGTTAGATAGTTGTTGATAAATTGCCACATTAGATAAGGAATAATATTATAATCATATATCAAAGAAAGACTGGACTTATAGAAAACGTCTGAAAGATTCTAATTAGGCCTATCAATTGATTCAAATATTGAATCGCGATTAATTGCAAATTAATCACATTTTTTATGTGTTCAAAATGTACCTTAAAGGGAGATTCATCAAGTATTTAATACTCTTATCAACATGGGAGTGGACAAATATGCTACTTTATGCAAATGTATGTATATATTTATCATTGTAAATCAATTAACAACACAAAACAATGACAGATATTGTCCAGAAACCCTCACAGGTACTGCATTTAGCATAAAACAATATGCTTCAATCATAACATGGCAAACTGCAGCCCAACAGGCAACAACAGCTGCAGGGACCCCTTGGAAAATGGCCATGATAGTTTTTCCTCGCCAAAATTTAGTGTAAGTTTGGAGCGTTATTTAACCTCCTTCACGATTGGTACCAATGGATTCATTAGGTTTTCTAGTTTCATATGATACCAGTATCTTCACTCTAGCTTTAAAACTGAGCCCGCTTAAAGATCCGGTACGTAAGTTATGTACGTAATTTAAATAAATTGAAAGTTGACTATTAGTACTTTAACGTGTAACAGAGTATTTTTGCACTGTGGTATTAGTACTTTTACTGAGGTAAAGAATCTGAATACTGCGTCCACCTCTGATTTGAATCAATACATCTGTCTACATAGGTTGTGTTTTCCTCATTGGTTATTTATATTTATGATTCCTTTATTTACTGCACATTTATGTAATGTTTTACACTCCTGTGACAGTTGCTGAGGCTGTAAGGTTGTCTGGCATCAGATAATGATCTTCTTAGATGATAAAAATGAAATGTTTTCTCTGTTTCACACCACACCTCCAGCAGTGTTATAACTTCTCAGTGTCTGCCTGTTGATTGTCACACGGTACTGAACTAAAAGGACACCACTGGAAGTCTGGAAGCTAACAGAAAAATGAGTTTGTCAATCTTAAAAGCTTCAGTCAGCCTTGGATAGAAAATAAACAGCGGAATGGTTGATCTAAAGAACAAAGCTTGCTTTTTGCTGCTTTCTGGCAGTTTGAGAGCTGCAAACTGACAGTGAGAGGCCGCAGACGAAGAGAAGTACTGAGCGCGTGCAGCTGAAAACAAGGTGACATTTGTTAGTGATTGGCTGATTGACGGCGACGAGTTTATTGTTGAGCAGCCAGTTGGACTCGCGGCTCCCACTAGAAACTTGGCTCACACAGAGACAGCTGTATTGGAAAATGCAGCCTGAGCCAACTGTGGTAATATCTGGTGTTCTCTGTGGAGTTTCATTGTGGACAAGTCTGCAGGAAAACTCTGAGTGTTTCTGCTCCAAGCTGCATCCGTAGCACCGAGCGTCCACAATATTCACATCAACAGTTTCCTTTAATTCCAGGTGTCAAAACGTGCTGCTGAAAACACAACCAAGGACACAAAAAATACAAAATACAAGCTACCTCCTGAGGCTCTTTATGGTCCCAGAAAACGTTTTCTATCTAACGGCGTTAAGGAGAATATTGAAAGCACATCAGTGCAAACAGACTTCGATGGAGGCAGAATGAAAGAAAAAAAAGGTTATAAAACGTCCAAAACACTTTCTAAAGTGTCTTGTATCCATTCGTGGGCTCATGGAACGCATGCAAACAACAAATCTCTTCACGGGAGGATAATCCAGATAATGTTTCGTTTACAAATAGTTGAGCGAAAATAGTTGTTTGGATTCCCATGAGCCCGCAAAGCCATCTTTGGTTCGGTCTCCTCGCTCCGCTCTCCTTAACGGCTTTCGAGAATTTTTTTTTTCTTTTTTCTTTCACAAAACTAAAAGTCCACAGAAGCACCACGAGGCTGCGATGCTCATTACACAGCAGAAACTGGTCAGGTTGTTCTCGTAGCTATACCAACGAAAAGTCATGCACCATAATTCGTATATATATCTGCCAAAATCAGTGCGTATGTAATCCACGTAATCGTGAACCAGCAAGTATAGAGAGCGACAAACGCTGCGTAGGGAGGAGGTCGGGGTGGATGGGTGGGTCAAAAAACACCAGACTTTCACCAGGAGACCGCAGTTGGTGCCCCGTGTGAAGCCAGAAGTCAAATTTGATTTATTTATTACGTAACATCTGTACTTGCGTAACGCCACTTCTGTAGTCATTTTAACCTGAACCACCATCTTTTCAGTAGTTTCCTGTGAAGACGGAAGTTTATTTTGAAAAGACTGTATGCATGTAACGAGCGGAAGTTGACGTGTTGCTGGACATTCACAGCACAAAAAAGGAGGAATAACTTGTGATAGCTTTCGGAAAAGATCGCGGTTTGGGATAAAAAAATAACTCCGGAAGTGGCGTAACACTGGGGCAGTTTAGTTGAGTTAGGTTTAACCAACTTTATACGATTGTTTAAATCCATATTTTTGTCACCTGATTTGAACAAAACCAGTAACCAGACTGTGTTTCTCTGCATAACTTATATCCAATTAGTTAACACTTCAATAATTCCTTTGTGCGTCGACACCATCCTGTTTCAAAAGGGCAATTCATCATGTTACACAAGCTGGATGCTTTCAAACTGCGTTTTCATCCTGACTGAAGAGACGGAGGCCTTTTCCTGTTCCCTCTCTGACACATTAAAAGCCTAAACTGTTATTATTTATGGACAGACAGGCTGCTGTGTGGCGACGTTTGGGTTATGCAGTCGTGCAACCTGCTGTTGGCGGCGATTCAAAGAGCCCAAATTACTCTGGTGTTACACTTTAAATCTCGGCAGCACATGTGCGCCTTTTATTTTTCCGCCGCTGAAGGTGATGATTTAAGCTGTCATGTTGCCGAGCAGTTTAACAATGGTTTTATAATAATATTTCAGAAAACTCAAAAAACATCCTGGACTCGGCCTGTAAAGTGCTTCAGTGTTTGTGCCTTTTGTGTGTGGCTCAGCGAAGGTAACGATTTAATCTGACATATTTCGGAGCAGCAGAATAATAATATTTCAGCGTGGTCTTTCTTAATAGCTGGGGAGAACAAAAGGCTGCAGGCCATTCATCCGGCTGACGGCTTACTTTGACACCGGCTGCTCCGGGCGCCGCGGGGCTCCGCTGGAGGAGTCGGGGGGTTTAGACGAGCTGCTGCTCAAACGCACTGACAGGGAAACATTAGCTGGTCCTGGTGGAGGTCACGAGTTCGTGGTTTGTCCTGGTGAAGTGCTCTTAGGCAAGAGGCCGAATCCCTTCCAGCCCTGCATGCCTGAACTCTGGTGTTCTTTTAGACTTCTGAGGAAGGTCACTAGAGTCGTGACCGCTTCATCCTCTGGAGAGCAGGACTTGGGCAGTCTGCCCAAGAAATGTGGATTTTTTTTTTGCGTAAATTTTAGCTATAAGTAAGATCAGGGGTCACTGAAATCGATAGGATTCATCTTCTGAGGAGCAGGAATCTGCTGCAAGGTCACCATCTTGGTTTTTGCCCGTCGCTATCTTAATTTCTAGCTCTCGCCATCTTGGTTTCTGGCTGTTGCCATCTTGGTTTTTTGCAACCATAAGTAACAAGAGAGGGTATTTGATTGTCCAACGCTGTATATAATAAGTGGACTTAGTCACCGTGACATCACCCAATGGTTTCTGGACAACGGTTTTGAAGTCTCAAGTTCAGAATTTTGGCTGTTGCCATCTTGGTTTTTGGCCGTCGCCATCTTGGTTTCTGGCCGTCGCCATCTTGGTTTTTTGCAACCATAAGTAACAAGAGAGGGTATTTGATTGTCCAACGCTGTATATAATAAGTGGACTTAGTCACCGTGACATCACCCAATGGTTTCTGGACTACGGTTTTGAAGCCTCAAATTCAGAATTTTGGCTGTCGCCATCTTGGTTTTTGGCTGTCGCCATCTTGGTTTTTGGCCAATCGCTATCTTGGTTTTTGGCCTTCGCCATCTTGGTTTTTGGTCGTCGCCATCTTGGTTTTTGGCCGTCGCCATCTTGGTTTTTGGCCGTCGCCATCTTGGTTTTTGGCCTTCGCCATCTTGGTTTTTGGCCGTCGCCATCTTGGTTTTTGGTCGTCGCCATCTTGGTTTTTGGCCGTCGCCCTCTTGTTTTTTGGTTGTCGCCATCTTGGTTTTTGGCCGTCACCATCTTGGTTTTTGGCCTTCGCCATCTTGGTTTTTGGCCTTCGCCATCTTGGTTTTTGGTCGTCGCCATCTTGGTTTTTGGCTGTTGCCATCTTGGTTTTTGGCCGTCGCCATCTTGGTTTTTTGGCCGTCGCCATCTTGGTTTTTGGCCGTCGCCATCTTGGTTTTCGGCCATTGCCATCTTAAAAGTAATATTAAGGCACTTCTGAATATATTGTATCATATATATTTTTAGTTGGCTGTTGTTGGCTAGTTTTATGGTGGTGTTGTATCGGTAATGTTAGTGCAAAAAAACATGAATCATTCTCTCCCTCTCTTTCTTGCTCGCTTACTCGCTCGCTGAGTAGACTGTGAGGCCCGATGTCGCACGTGGGAACTATAGTCGTTAAAGGTAAGCGGGCGGGCGGTTCTCCTTTCGGCGCCATTGCAATATTTAAACGCCTTCCATGAGATCAGGTTGGTAAAGACAACACAGTCATGAGAGGATAAGCAGCGAAGATGGAGACCATACGCTGTGTTTCCACTGAATACTGTCTTTAAGCCTTTAACATGTTCACACTGTAAAAAATAACACCAGACTAAAATCAGTAAAAGAAAGAAAGAGGATGGTAAAGAAGGAATAACTGTTGGGAGGAGGGAGGGAAGGAAACCTTCATGTGTTACAACTTTAAGGTTCAGTATAAAAATGAAGAAATGGAACATTTGTTCAGAGACAAATTATGTTTTTGTGATGAAAAGAGTATTTTCGGGTGTTTTGTGTGAATACAGTCTTTGGTGTTTTTCTGAGGGAGAAGCTAATGATTCAAACTTGACATGTCGGCGCAGCTTAATAACAGCAGAATAATAATATTTCAGCTCGCTCTTTCATAATAGCGCCGGCAACAAGGAAGAGAGAGAGAGAGAGAGTCGGGCCATTCATGCGGCATGATGGGTAGTTTGACACGGGCTGCTTTTCTGCTCAGCACGATGTTTTCCACTTAGAGACGACGCACACACATTTTCAGCTCTCATAGGAGAGGCTAACAAATGCTAACACATGCTAACACACACACACACTCTCTGCAGGCCTGTCATTCTGTGCGTCGAACGGGTTGATGAGGAGCATTTAAAGCTCTCTTGACACACACCCCTCATCTGTAATGACAGCTAGCAAGCTATTATTAACACACACACACACACACACACACACACACACACACACACACACACACAGGTATGCACATCAAACTGACAGCTGGGCTATTAACCCCGGCCCTGACGGAGGCCTCATATACATCACAGCAGGGTTACATACATGTCTATCTGTGTGACAGTGGACGGCACTACCTCTGCAGCTGAAGTGTAAAACCAAAGAGAAAAGCAGGTAAACGAAATGAGCAGTACGCCGTCGTCGGTAAACACATCGTAAAAATATAAAAACAAAGGAACAAATAAACATGCAGTTAGTCAAATATTCAACTGTGGCGATGCCGTCACACGGGACTCATCATCAACACCTGATGGTACAACCTCCGTCCTTTCCACACTTCCAATTCATTGTCTATGTAAGCAGCCATGCAATGCATTCTGGTAGCGTGGCTTTCGACATCTTAGTTTCTGGCTGTCGCCTTCTTGGTTTTTGGCCATTTCTATCTTGGTTTTTGGCCGTCTCCATCTTGGTTTTTTGCAACCAGAAGTAAAACAAGAGGGTATTTGATTTTCCAACGCAGCGTCTTGCCCATAGACTGTATATAAGAAGTGGACTTAATCACCGTGATGTCACCTATTGGTTTACGGACTACGGTTTCGAAGCCTCGAGTTCAGAATTTTGGCCGTTGTCATCTTGATTTCTTGCCGTCGCCATCTTGGTTTCTGGCCGTCGCCATCTTGGTTTCTAGCTGTCACCATCTTGGTTTCTGGCCATCACCATCTTGGTTTCTTGCCATCGCCATCTTGGTTTTTGGCTGTCGCCATCTTGGTTTCTGGCCATTGCCATCTTGGTTTCTGGCCATTGCCATCTCGGTTTCTGGCTGTCACCATCTTGGTTTCTGGCCATCACCATCTTGGTTTCTTGCCATCGCCATCTTGGTTTTTGGCTGTCGCCATCTTGGTTTCTGGACATTGCCTTCTTGGTTTCTTGCCATCGCCATCGCCATCGCCATCTTGGTTTTTGGCTGTCGCCATCTTGGTTTCTGGACATTGCCTTCTTGGTTTCTTGCCATCGCCATCGCCATCGCCATCTTGGTTTTTGGCCGTCGCCATCTTGGTTTTTGGCTGATGTCATCTTGTTTTTTTGCAACCGACTCGTCACCTCTGGAAACTCCCTAGAAACTTTTAAACTAACCGTTGTTGATCCTAAATAAAGACAGATTCAGCAACTGCATGACTTATTTGTCGTATAAAATATTTTCAGAAACACATTTCGGTGAACTATTTTCGTGATATAAGAGAAGAAGGTTTCCAAACGAGCCGCCATGTTGGTTCCGGTTTGAAAGCTGGGAGCAGCAGCCCACGAGGGAAAGCGTTCGCCCAATCAGGTGTCCAATGCTGGGAAGCGAGGCGATCCCCTCGCGATAAAAACTGCCCCCGTGGACTCGCACCATGAGGGTCATGTACATCGTGAACGCCACTCAGTTGGTTTTTGAGTTGTGAGAACTCTGTTGCTAGGCGACAGCAAAGACGGAGGTGTCCTACTAAAACATAATTTTAGTTTCTGTCCTTTCTTGACCCTGGTCTGTGGAGAAGCCATTTGAATCAGCGCTTCTTATTTTCCTCTTTTACTCTCTGCTGTTTTAAGACACAGTTTGACGAGTGTTTTAAAAAACGTTCACACAACAACACAAACTGAATTTTCTTCTTTCTCTCTGGAGAGTCTGCACACTGTACGCTGAAACTTAATTACATTTTCTTTTTTGGTCATTAGAAGTAATTTTTCTCTTTATTGTTGTGTGTGGAGGCTGAACACGTACGACGAGGCCGCTAATTACAGCAGGGAGCTAATTAGAGCCGAGTGGCCACCAGATTAACAGCTAATCGAGCACTAATGTCTGAGAAGGAGCAGTTTGATTAATGAGACAGCTAGCTTAATGTTGTTATCGTTGCACACACAGGTACAATGACACATAGAGAGGTGTGAAAAGTGTCATTAAAATACTACTGTTACTGTATGAATGAACTTATCTGATAAACGCAATTGTGTTAGTTCTTCCGGTTTAGCGCCAGCAGTGCTACTAAGCAGATGATTAAGCAGCTACACTGCGGCGATCGGATGGCTTTACCAGAGACGGTTTTACATTACCACATCCATCAGCCATCACTGACTGGGAGGACGACATTCCATCTTGGTTTTTGGCCGTCGTCTTCTTGTTTTTTGGCCGTCGCCTAAACAAATAAACACAGTCAAATATTCAACTGGAGATATACTGTGACGATGCCTTCACACGGGACTCAGCATCAACACCTGTGATGGTACATGTCTGCAGCCTCCGTCCTTTCCACGCTTCCAATTCATTGTCTATGTAAGCAGCCGTGCAATACATTCTGGTGGCATGGCTGTACCCATCTTGGTTTTTGGCCGTCGCCATCTTGGTTTCTGGCCGTCGCCATTCTGGCCGTCGCCATCTTGGTTTCTGGCCATCGCCATCTTGGTTTATGGCCGTCGCCATCTTGATTTTTGGCCTTCGCCATCTTGGTTTTTGGCCTTCGCCATCTTGGTTTTTGGCCGCCACCATCTTGGTTTTTGGCCTTCACCATGTTGGTTTTTGGCTGTAGCCATCTTGGTTTCAGGATGTCGCCATCTTGGTTTTTGTCCTTCGCCATCTTGGTTTTTGGCCACCACCATCTTGGTTTTTTTCCGTCGCCATCTTGGTTTTTGGCCATTGCCATCTTGGTATCTGGCCATCGCCATCTTGGTTTCTGGCTGTCGCCATCTTGGTATCTGGCCGTCGCCATCTTTGTATCTGGTCGTCGCCATCTTGGGTTCTGGCCGTCGCCATCTTGGTTTCTGGCCGTCGCCATCTTGGTTTCTGGCCGTCGCCATCTTGGTTTCTGGCTGTCGCCATCTTGGTTTCTGGCCGTCGCCATCTTGGTTTCTGGCCGTCGCCATCTTGGTTTCTGGACGTCGCCATCTTGGTTTGGTTTGGAGGACGACATATATAGAAAATGGCCTAAAATCCCATATCAGGACATTTGTAGTGTCTCATGGTTTAGATGGCTCCGCTCTGAGGAACTACTAAAGTAAAGTACCGAAGCATCATCAGTGTTTCTGTAAACTCTCACTGCCAGACAGATGCCGGGTCGGTAGACAAAGGTTCTCACTAGAGCGGTGACATTTATAAAGAGTTGTTACTGCAGGACACAACAATGATCAATCCCAAGCACCTGTTTTACACTATGTAGCTAGAAGCTATCAAAGCTACTTAACCACTTAGCAGCAGATTAGTGACATCACCAGGTAACCCGGGAGGCAAACTGATACCTGGATCTCCCACAAAGAGCTTCAGTGTGAGCGCCGTGGTCTCCGTAATCCTGCTGCTGATCCAGAGTCTGCTGCTAAAAACAACACTGTGGTTCTTTCTGATGGGGAGGATTTAGTGATGACAGGAAACCACGTTATCAGTGATCAATTTCAGAATAGAAGTTATCTGTTGAGAAAGAATTTAAAATCACAATGAAAACCTGCAGAGAGGGTTGAGGTGAGGTTGTAGAAACACACAGTTCATAAATCTGACTCATGTTTTACTCCCTTTTAAAGGGTCACTTCAACCAAATAAACATATTTCCTGCTCATCCCTGCTGGTGTTGAGCCAGGATTTAGTTTTATGTGCTGAGTTTTGACGTCTCCGGACGTCAGAGTTGTTTCTGGAAAGACTGATTATGTTGTTTTGCCCTTTCAGTTCCAGGTTAGAAATAACATCTTTCTTCCATTCATCTGCCTACATTTATAGTTCCACTTCTAAATAAACTGCATCTTTACATTTTGACGTAATCCCTGCTTATTTAGAAATGAAGAAACATTTCATTTGAATCGTTGCAGTCAAGATTTTTATTGTATTATATGAGAGATGCAGCGATTGCTCAATTCTGGGCCGATACCGCTGTTTTTGTTTATTTAGTTTTTGCTGTTATTTATTCCCCTTTTGTACCAGAGAAACAAAGACCTCTTCATTATAACAAATAACTGAGCTGTTTTAAAGTCATTCAGCATTTCATCACACTGTCATTGAATGAGCACAATTTCTATTATACAAATTTATGAAAAAACCTTTAATATAAACTTCTTTCACATGAAAAATATATATCAACAACTACCACACCTGTTTATTTATGTATTTTAAAGAGTTGATATAGAAGAAGCCAATTAATTTCCTGACTAACAACTTCAAATCTAGATTATAAACATATAGATGATAAAACATGTAGATGTGTTGATGTTCACCCAGAAAATATCCAGTTACTAAACGCGTTTATATTAAATGCAAATGTACTTTTTACTGCACTACATTTATTTGATAACTTTATTACAATAATATAATATAATATAGATTATTCTGCATAATGAGTATTGGTTTACTTTTGGTTCTTAATGATGATGATGATGATGATGAAGATGATGATGATGATGATGCGTCTGTTTTGACGGACAGGAAGTTGAAAGCCGTTGAACCTCTTGTGCACCAAGTCCTCGCCATCTGTTCTTAAAGGGACAGTCCACCTAAAACATCACCCTCCTCTTCCTCACTCTTCCTCTGTGTTATGTTCAAACACCGACCTGACGCTTCATGAAAATAGACAACAGGAAGTTCAGGATGACAGTAAAAATAAGCTGGTCGTCCTCCTCTTCGTCTCTCTCTCCTCCTCTTCCTCCTCGTCTATCAATAAAGGTGTTGATGGGAGCAGACAGATAAAAAGACGGAGAGACTCAAACACATGAACACAATCTGTCACGCTCCTAAATATACCTCCAACACTCCCTCGCTTCCTACATCCTTCCCTCCCTCCTTCATCTAGTGTATCCTCCCATCCTCCGTTCCACCTTTCCCTTCCAGCTCCATCACCCTCCTCCTCCTCTTTTTCCTCACTTGTTTGCTCCCTTCATCCATCTCTCCATCTTCTCACTCCCTCTTTCCTTCCATCACTACCTCATTTTTCAACTAACACATTCTCAACTCGTCTCAACGTGCAGTGTAGTCTGATAGGCCTCAACATGTGGTTAACGTGAAATCAAACAAAACTACTTGGTTAGGTTTAGGAAAAGGTCGTGGTTTGGGTTAATATAAGGATATATGGCACATAACTTAAGATACGCAGTCAACACGGGACACGGACATCGGTCTCCAGGGTTAAAGTCTGTGTTTGTTTGACCCGTCCATCCTCCCCGACCTTCTCCGTACGCGGACTTCTTCGCTCCTTCAGCATCAGTATGTGACGAACCGGGCCTTCAACTAACTCCAATGTAAACCCACCCGCAGTTTAGTCCGTCGGAGCAAGTGACGTAGTATTAATAGCGTGAGAGTCTGCGAGCTGCCATTCCACTGACTGTATCTAGCAGCCACACGTCTCTACTGAGGTATGAACCCTAAATAAACACATTGAGCTGTGATTTAATATCAATAAACAGATCAAAATGATGCTGAAATAACTACATAATGATGCTGATTAGTAAAAAGTCTGAATTCATGCTTTGTCAGGTTTGTTACCATGACAACGAGCAGACAACTTTTAAAATGCCTGTTTTCTGAATGGAGTCTGGATGGATCAGTACCAGGCTATAACAGCTGCTCCATCAACACTCAACATAAAGTCATCTAGAGACGTTGTTTTAAACAGATCAAAATGATGCTGAAATCACTACATAATGATGTAGATTTGTAAAAAGTCTGAATTCATGCTTTGTCAAGTTCGCACCGTTGGCGCCGCCCACTCACTCACTGTATGTCTGATGATATAGATTTGAATGTAGATTAAAAGTTAATCTTTCCTCAACACAACGTTCCCTGTGACTCGTCGTGTAAATCCATTCAGTGTTATGCCGTTTGATACTTTCACCACATGTCCGCATAGTTTAGTAAGTGAAATAATCTTGTAATCAGTGAACCTGGTCTGAGATCAGTTGTGTAGTTTGATTTTCAAAGTCTTGTATGAAGTATTAAGAAGTTAGTATATTTTTCCCATTCTCATCTCAGTTTCTTAACATTTAGTTTTTCATTGTTCCGTCAGCTGAAGGTCAGTTAGATTGATGTTCTTGCTCTCTTTGACTCCCCCTCTCTCCTCCTCCCTCCCCCCCCCCCCCCCCCCCCTTTTTCTCCACCTGAGGTTGGCTGTGAATCAAACATGGGGAAGGGGGTGAGGAGGAGGAGGAGGAGACAGATGGAGGTGAAGGAGGAAGCCTCGGTGCTGCTGGCACTCAGTCTGTGTGCGTCTATATGTGTCTATATATACAGTAGAGAATATATGGTGAGACTAAACATGGAGGACGACTGCAGATGGAGCTGACGGGGTCACGTCTGCCTGAGCTGACCGTCTGTCCCTCCGTCTGTCTGTCTGTCTGTCTGTCTGTCTGTCTGTCTGTCAGCAGCTCTGAACACTATAGAAAATATACATTAAGTCTTTTTAAGCTCTTATAGAAACAGGGAGAGTCGACAGAGATCTGTGTGCTTTCTCTTTGACATCTCAAAGTCTGAAAAATACAAATAAATAAACAAGAAGGCCAGTTGATTATGCTACTGCTACTGTCAGATCCTTGTTTTAGTGTTACACGATACCAGTCATCCCTGTGGAAACACTGGTATAACTGTCCTTTATAAAAAGTGGCAGTTTCTATTTTTAATGTATGTATTGTTGTTTGTGTTGTATGTTTTTTTAATGGACTTCGAGTCTGTCAATGAAGATGAATTGAATTAAGGATCCACACAATATTAGTGCCATTATGATGACATGTTGAAAAAGATGGAAACATTTACTTTACTTTGAAAGTTCATTCGTGACCTTTGAAACAGCAACAAGCTCATCACAAGGTCCATTTTATAATCCTTCGCCAATTTTCGTCGCGATGTGTTCACTGTCATCACGTCAACAGTTCTTAAAGCTGCAGTGGGTAGAAATGGAGCAAATATGATTAAAACAAGTTATTTTTATAAAACGGTCGCTGTATCCTGACAGTAGTGCATGAGACAGGTAATCTGAAAAGAATCATGTTCCTCTGTGTCCTCCGGCGCTCCTAATGGCATCTGTAAGATTTCACAGACCGAAGGAAAACAACCAATCAGAGCATAGCGCCTGGCGTTTACTCGTGCAGTGCTTTAAGTCCAAAAAATGTCCGAAAAATGTCTGAAAAATAATTTAAAAAAATGTCCAAAAAATATTCTAAAAATGTTCGACAAAAACTTTAAAAATTCCCGAAAAAAAGTTAAAAAATGTCTGAAAAATGTCCGAAAAAAAGTTTTAAAATGTCCGAAAAAATTTCGGAATAATGTCCGAAGAACTGTTGACTTGATGACAGTGAACACATCGCAACAAAAATTAGCGAGGGATTATAAAATGGACCTCGTGATGAGCTTGTTGCTGTTTCCAAGGTCACAAATGAACTTTCTGAAAAAAAGTATTAAAAAAAATGTCCGAAAAAAAAGTTTTAAAAAAAATTTCCGAAAAAAAAGATTTAAAAAAACTTCCGAAAAATATTCGAATTTAAAAAAAAAAAAAATGTCTGAAAAAAGGTAAAAAAATGACCGAAAAATGTCGGAAAAAGGCCAAAAAAATGTCCAAAAAATGTCTCAAAATAAGTTAAAACATGTCTGAAAAAAGTAAAAAAAAAAAATGTCAGTAAAAATTTAAAAAATGTCCAAAAAAAGTTAAAAATATCAAAAAATGTCCAAAAAATGTCTGAATAAAAGTTTAAAAATGTCCGAAAAAGTTCTGAAAAAAGTCAGAAAAATGTCCCAAAAATGTCTGAAAAAAAGTAAAAAAAAATGTCCGAAGTATCATTATATATATATCGTTATCTGGCTCTCTTCAAAGCCACCAGACTCTATTCACAAAAACAGTCATTTTACCTCTCAGAACATGAGAGTATACACACAACCCCACTTCAAAAAATCTCAACTAATCCTTTCAGTTATTTCCAAACTCAGCAGAGCCCTTGAAAATGTTCAGTTTGTGTGTGAACTAAAGGAGTATTTTTCCACCATTAGTTAATAAATGTTTAATGTTAACAAACACATATTTGATCATCTGTTTTATCCTGTTGTTTTAAACTATCTGCTATAAAAACATGAAATGTGAGTGTGTGTCAGCATTTCACAACACCAGACAT
>CAKAOJ020000475.1:217500-260000 GCA_916701645.2 Sebastolobus alascanus
GCTGGATTCATTCAACGATGGACACACACACACACACACACATACACACACACACACACACACACACACACACACATACACACACTCACACTGTCGGGCTACAAGCATGTACACACTGATTTATTTCAACACACACACACACACACACACACACACACAGAGAGAAACCTCCTTATTAAACCGCATTAAACACATTCACACTTACATATACACACACACACCACACACACAGTGGCTGTTGTCCAATGCTTGGTGCCCTCAGTCTGTCCTAACACACACACACAGAGACGCGGTGGTGGCGGCGTGGCGGCGTGGCGGCCGTCCAATCACAGTGCCCTCAGTGTGTTTCTGTGAGTCGGAGATGTGAAGTCTAATTAACAGAACAGCATCAATATTGATGAGGGCCATTTTATTCCATCTATTCCCAGTCCTGCTATTAAATTCACTTAAGTTTCAACTTCCTGTTCAGAAGCACCACGCTGCAAATCAACAGGGTCGGAGGTCAACGCGGCGGCGGCGGCGGCCACTGTACGAGTCTTCTTCTATGGTTTCTAGCAGCTCTGCAGAGGCTGAATAACAGTCTGTGATGTGGAGGACGAGGGGGCGGAGCTATACTGAGGGGGCGGGGCTTAGAACATAGTACATAGTAATAGTTCACAGTGTGTGGTAAAGTCATAGTAATACATGTACATGATGTAATATAGTTTTATATTTCTCATGTGCAGTCAACAGAAACAAAAAAACAAGTCCGTCCGTCAACCCTGTCTGACTTCCTGTCTGTGTCTCTCAGCTCCGAGCTCATTGGTTCCCACTGAAGACGCTTTATAAACACAAATAGTTTCAATTTAAAATAAAGTCGCAGTAGTTTCCTAAAACACCAAGCAAGGCCAGATTAGGGTTGTTTTGGTGGAATTTACCCTGCGGTGATAATGATTGGCTAAACAGTACGATATGCGGTATTATTGCCTTTTTGGGGGCAAATTACTTAATTTATCCTGATTTTAGTGCTACATAAATAAGTATATTGTTAGGCCACTATTATGTATATTTTACTTTTTTCCTTTTAATGACACAGTAGACAGTTTTAAAACTAATGCAGAACACAGAAGGTCAACGAGGCTCAGCGTTTTTTCAGCTTTGGTGGCGTCTGGTTGCTATGATACGGAATATCCGCAGAAGTAAAAATGGCGGTACGAGGTAGAGTACTTCCTCTGGATGAAGGGAAGGAGAGAGGGAGAGAGGACGGACGTGCCGGTCTATTTGTATTAATTTCTCCTCCATTGCTGTTGTTGTTGTTGTTGTTGTTGTTCAGCACTTGTAGCTACATGTAGGATGTGACGGTTGGTCTTTGTGGTATTTGTCCCGCCCCTCCTCCACTGTGATTGGACGGCTGGGTAAAAAGTGAAAGTGACGAGCGCCAGCAGACAAGCAGAAAAAAACACCAAACGTGCAGCGCTCAACGCAGAATAGACGCTCAGTTACGCTGCTGGCGTTTGTAGCATAGTATAAATACGACATGGGACTTGTCAGTTCTGACTTGGGACTTGACTCGGGTCTTGCCTGTCTTGACTTCGGACTTGACGGTCTTGACGTGGGACTTACCTTGGGGCTTGACTTGGGACTTGTTAGTTTTGACTTGGAACTTGTTAGTTTTGACTTGGGACTTGACTCGGGATTGAGATTTACTTGTGAATTGCAAACACTGACTTGGTCTCTGCTAGTTAACATGAAGTGTCCTGTAGATTATAACCACAGTTTCACTTTAACTATAACTGTGTTATCTTCAGTGTTAGTTGAACATGTTGATCCTGTTCGGCGCTCCTGTTGCAAAGAATTCAAAAAAGAGATAAAACGTGAACACAACGGTTGCTTGCCGTGAGGTTAGCAAACTAGAAGTTCTCACCTGGAGAAACTGAACTAAAGCAAAGAATTGAGCTGAACAATCGCTGTGAACGCAGCCTAAAGTAGGAGATAATAATAAGAGTTTAGAGTTAGTGTCCGACTGCCAGAGACTCTCTGATCCCTGTAGCTCCACCCGTCTGGGCCTGCAGGGCGACTAAAACAAACTACAGATGCTCCCAGATCAGGACTGGTGCTGTTTGGACTGTCGAGGTGTTGAGCTGTTGTTGAGTCTTTGGTTTGATACCATCCAGAGGGTTTCCCATAATCCATCAGCACTTCACACACACACACACACCTTTAACACACACACACACACAGTTAAACACACACACACACACACAGTTAAACACACACACACACAGTTAAACACACACACACTTTCCATCCGTCCGTCAGTGTTCGCCGTCTCGGGGGAAACATCTGAGGTAATGGAGAACGACGAGGAATTAGCAACGTTTGCTTTTTTAACAGATTGGCTGCAGCCACACACACACACACACACACACACACACACACACACACACACACAGATTAAATAAATGACTGATAGCCGCTGACTGCTGAAACATCATGGAGGAGATAAAATTAGAACATATGCAGACACTCGACTCTGCAAGCTGCTAAAACTGTTAATGTTTACGTCTCCATAGCAACATATCAATATCACTCACACACACACACACACACACAGGGATGTGAAGTGTACACGAATGTTTAGCTCAGATTGGGTTTGATGCTCCTGTCAGCTGTTTAGATGTTGTGTGTGTATAATAACAAATATCTGAATTATATATTAATAACCAAACAGGTCTGTCAGGTTTATCTGTTACGTTTCGATCTGATTCATAGGTTTAATCTTTGGTCAGATGAGCGTTTTGATCCTTATTTACACTTTAAATTTAAGTTTTTTTACTTCTCTTGACTTGACTATTTACGGAAGACATGAAAAACCTATCATAACTTACTTATTTCCCCAGATCTTTATTTATATGATTAAGTTCAGTCACACTTGTTTAAACAAACTTGTTTTAAAAGATGAATACAGATTTTAAAAATCCTTCATGATTTTTGTAAATTGAATTCATTATCACTCTGTTAATAAAATGGCATTACATTTGGTGAAGAGCACAATATGACTTGTTTAGGACTCGAAACTCAAAGTTTAGGACTTGGGACTTGGGAGTTGACTGTCCTGACTTGGGACTTAACGTGGGACTTGACTTGGGACTTGTCAGTATTCACTTGGGATGTGTCCGACTTGACTTGAGATTTGTCAGTCTTCACTCGGGACTTGATTTAGGACTTGTCAGTATTTACTTGGGTCTTGACTTGGGACTTGTCAGTCTTCACTTGGGACTTGATTTGGGACTTGTCTGTCTTCACTTGGGACTTGACTTGGGACTTGACTTGGGATTTGTCAGTCTTCACTCTGGACTTGATTTGGGACTTGCCTGTCTTGACTTTGGATTTGACTTGGGACTTTACTTGGGATTTGTCCATCTTGACTTGGGACTTGACTCTTGACTTGTCAGTCTTCACTTGGCACTTGACTTGGGACTAGTCAGTCTTTATTTGGGGCTTGACTTGTCCATCTTGAATTGGGACTTTTGGTCTTGACTTGTGACTTGACTCGGGTCTTGCCTGTCTTGACTGTGGACTTGACCTACTTGGGACTTGACTTGGGATTGAGATGAACTTGTGACTTGCAAAACACTGACTTGAACTGTTATGTTCAGTGTTCAGTGTTAGTTGAACATGTTGATCCTGTTCTCAGCTGGTGTTGACGGAGCGACGACTGGTCCACTGACGTCTCTGTTCTAACACAGTGTGTGTGTGTGTGTGTGTGTGTGTGTGTGTGTGTGTGTGTGTGTGTGTGTGTGTGTGTGTGTTTCTGTGTGTGTGTGTCTGTGTGTGTGTTGAGCTAATTGCGGTGTGCTGACGGACGCGTTGAGACTGGAGGAAAGACGAGATCAACCTGCCGTGTTCACTTTCAGGTTGGATGTAGATGTGTGTCGGCTGATATCGGATCTTTATGGATGAGTGTGTGTTGGAGCGCGGCGTTCCTCTCGGGGGTCAGAGGTCATCATAAATCCTGCTGCTGGGAACAACGCTGGAAAAATAAAGTTTACCTCCAATGAAACATCAGAGTTTAGTCTGCGGCGGCGGCGGTGAGGATGATTATTTAAATCCAGGGCTGATGCCAGCAGAGTGTTTGGACTGAAATAGAAGAAAAGAACAAACAGTTTGAAGAGATTAATTTAGATCCAGTGAGTTCAGACTGAGAGTGTTTTATATTTTACACTGAAGAGGCCAAAATGTTCCTACAAGACGTGTAACAATCCTCCAAACTCAGGACAGAACGCTGCTTTTAAAGAGTCAGATTATAATAAGCTGCAGTGGTGGAAGAAGTATTATTATTTCAGACTGTTCTTAGACAGCGTTCGTAGCTAAAGCTACAAAAAGTTATGCACTGTAATTCATTTATATCCCCCTAAATCAATTTAGGTGTAATTTACATAATCGTGAACCAGGTATGAACTGAAGAATAAAGAGCAACAAACGCAGCAGCGAAGGGAGGAGGTCGGACTTGGGGACTTGACTTGGGACTAGTCAGTCTTGACTTGGGACTTGACTCTGGCCTTGACCATCTTGACCTGGGATTTGACTTGGGACTTGCCTGTCTTTACTTGGGACTTGACTTGGGACTAGTCAGTCTTGACTTGGGACTTGACTTGGGACTAGTCAGTCTTGACTTGGATAAGTCGGTCTTGACTTTGGACTTGACTTGGGACTAGTCAGTCTTGACTTGGTACTAGTCAGTCTTGACTTTGGACTTGACTGGGGACTAGTCAGTCTTGACTTGGCCCTTGACTCTGGACCTGTCGGTCTCGACTTGCGACTTGACTCTGGACTTGACCATCTTTACCTGGGACTTGACTTGGGACTTGTGAGTCTTGACTTGGCACTTGACTCTGGACTTGCCTGTCTTGACTTGGGACTTGACTTGGGACTGCTCAGTCTTGACTTTGGACTTGAGTTGGGACTAGTCAGTCTTGACTTGGCACTTGACTCTGGACCTGTCAGTCTCGATTTGCGACTTGACTCTGGACTTGACCATCTTTACCTGGGATTTGACTTGGGACTTGTGAGTCTTGACTTTGCACTTGACTCTGGACTAATCAGTCTTGACTTTGAACTTGACTTGGACTAGTCAGTCTTGACTTTGGACTTGAGTTGGGACTAGTCAGTCTTGACTTTGGACTTGAGTTGGGACTAGTCAGTCTTGAATGGGCACTTGACTCTGGACCTTTCAGTCTCGACTTGCGGCTTGACTCTGGACTTGCCTGTCTTGACTTGGGACTTGACTTGGGACTAGTCAGTCTTGACTTGCGACTGGTCAGTCTTGACTTTGGACTTGTCAGTCTTGACTTTGGACTTAACTTGAGACTTGGCACTTGACCTGGGACCTGTCAGTGTCGATTTGCGATTTGACTCTTGACTTGACCATCTTGACCTGGGACTTGACTTTGGACTAGTCAGTCTTGACTTGGGACTTGACTTTGGACTAGTCAGTCTTGACCTGGGACTTGACTTTGGACTAGTCAGTCTTGACTTGGCACTTGACTTGGGACTAGTCAGTCTTAACCTGGGATTTGACTTGGGACTTGTCAGTCTTGACTTGGGACTTGACTTTGGACTAGTCAGTCTTGACTTGGGACTTGACTTTGGACTAGTCAGTCTTGACTTGGGACTTGACTTTGGACTAGTCAGTCTTGACTTGGGACTTGAGTTCAATGACGAGAACATTGTCAACAACCAATAGGAGCGCTCTCTCCAGCACCAAACGGGAAGCAGCAAGGTAAAAGTAGTTCATCTACGTTATAAAACATAATGCTTAGTGTATTTTTTTCCTGTGCTCCATGAAGGTCTTTGAACGCAGCATCTTGAATGATGAGAAGCTTTAATGGACGAGAGCCAGACATTATTCACACCTTCAGAGTAAAATTAACTTCCTGTCACCGATCAAACCGATCTGATCAGAGTTTCTGAGGCTGACGGCCAAATCTGTTCTCCTTCTTCTTCACCTCCTCTCGCTCTCATCCTGAGGTATCTTTAGCTACCGCGGCGTCTTCTTCTTCTTCTGTGGTGCCGTAGATTTGAGGAGCTGGCGGAGGGAAGTCCGTTAAACGCCCACCGGGTTTTATTCTGGAAAATAAAAGAACCTGAAGACGGTTAACAACGAGGCTGAGACCATCTATCACTGTCAGGTTGGGGAGGAAGAGGAGGAGGAGGAGGAGGAAGAGGAGGAGAAGAGGAGGAAGAGGAGGAGAAGGGAGGAAGAGAGGGGGAAGAGGAAGAAGAGGAGAGGGGAGGAGAGGAAGAGGAGGAGAGGAAGAGGAGGAGGAGAAGGGAGGAAGAGGAGGAAGAGGAGAGGAACAGGAGGAGAGGGGAGGAAGAGGAGGAGAGGAAGAGAGGGGGAAGAGGAGAGGGGAGGCAGAGGAGGAGAGAGGATGAAGGGGAAGAGAGGAAGAGGAGGAGAGGGAAGGAAGAGAGGGGAGGAAGAGGAGGGGAGGAAGAGGAGGAGAGGGGAGGAAGAGGAGTAATGTAATATTTAAATAATAAAATAATATTTTATTTCACTATTTTTTATTTATTAAAATAATAAAATAAAATATAATAAATTATTATCATAAAAATAAAGTATGATTTAATTATTTAAAATATTATTATTAAAATTATAATTTTATTAAAATAGAATATAATCAACTAATAAATGATGATGTATTATTATGGATTAAGTAATATGTTTATAAGTATCTTTAACCAGCTGCTACATTAAAGTGATGAACACATCAATGCATCAATAATTATAATACAATAATATTATATAGATTATTCTTTTCTTTTATTATTATTATTATAGTATGTTTAGATGCTAGTAATTATGTACTTTTACTTGGGTAAAGCTTTGAATTCAGGACTTTTACTTGAGTATTTCTACACTGTGGTAAAAGTACTTGTTCCACCACTGTTTTCTGTGTTCCGTTTCTGCGTTGTCACAGTAAAATATAAAATATTTAAATTCTCTCATAGACAAATCGTCGAGTTTAAAACATATTAAATGCACTTTATTTGTTCATTGAATTAGTTTATTTAGGCGTTTTTACCCTAAAAAGATTGTTTACAACCTTTACAGGAAAATTTATTCTGTTAATCTGAAGAGTTAAAACATTCTCCAGTCGGTGACCACAGATGAAACCAAAGCTCCTGAACTTCCTCTCTCATGATGAAGATGAGGATGATGACGGTCCTGGTATCTGGACTCATGTCAGACGAGTGTTTTTCCCTCCGTCTGAAAGGCGACCTCGTCAAACGCTGACAGCTCGTCGCCTCGCTCCGAGGAGCCGGAGAGGGACGGCAGGACGCAGCTTTTGTCCTCCGCCACAAAGGACGACGAGACACCCGGCGGGCCGTGGATTTAACCCCGTGGACACGGCGCTCTGTGAGGGGCTACAGGTGGAGAGACTCACAATGAGACAGCAGGGGGGTTTAGACCAGGACCAAGACCAGGACCAGGACCCTCAGCTGATCAGTCAGCTGTAGAGAGGACGGGAGGGACGGAAAGGAAACTCATGGGAACATGTTGAACAGTAGAGGTGGAAAAAACATTCACCTATGCAGCGCGATTTTTTTACAATTTCTAAATAGATGTTTTAATGCCAGAATCGATATATTTGCTTCATCTGAGTCTATGTGGAGGTAGAAGGAAGTTACAGCTTTTATTGTTGTAGTCTGAGTAACGTGACGTCATATCCGTTCCGTATCCGTCAACCAAAACAAACCTCAGAATGTATAAAACGTTGGAGGGTCGTCGTGGATACGACCTGCACCCTCACATGTTAAATCCAAAGTGGTAAACACTACACATCCAGTAAAGGATGGAAACACTTTGGGTTTCACACATTGCAGGAAAAGCAGAGCTAGACATCACGGCTAAAGCTGCATGCTAACTACTTAAAAAAAAAGGCCAAAATATGTCCGAAAATAAGTCTGAAAAAAAGGCTGGGAAAAGTCAGAAAAAATGCCAAAGTATGTCCAAAATATGGCCAAAAATAATGTCCAAAAAAGGCAGAAATATGTAAAAAAAAAAAAAAAAAGGCAGAAATATGTTCAAACAAAAGTCCGAATTATGTACGAAAAAAGGCTGATATATGTCTGAGTAAAAGTCTGAAAAACGTCTGAAAAATATCCGAAAAAAGGCAGAAAAAATGCCAAAGTATGTCCGAACTATGGCCAAAAAAAAATGTCCCAAAAAGGCCGAAATATATCTGAAAAAGGCCTAAAAAAGGCAGAAATATGTTCAAACAAAAGTCTGAAATATGTACGAAAAAGGCTGATGTATGTCTGAATAAAAGTCTAAAAAATGTCTGAAATATTTCCGAAAAAAAGTGTTCAAAAATATCCGAAAAACAGTGCGAAAAAGAAAATACCACTAATTTGTGAGGGAAATGTCTTTAGTCTTTGATTTCTGGGTTGCTGGATAATAAATACTTCCTGACAATAACTGATATATTTGACTTCAGTACATCTCTGACTACATACATGCTGAAAATCAAACATTTTTACTGGATAGGAAAGTCCAAGTGTATGATTCAACTTTTTCCCATGGTCTAGTGTTAAAAGGGTTAACAAAAATTGCAATAAATCGCAATACTTTAATCTCACAATACATATTGAATCAGGAGATGGTGAATCGTCTTGTTTGTGCCAAACTTCATCCGTTTAATTGAGATGTTTCAGTCTTGAATAAAGTTGTGAACCGACCAGCTGACAGACATATGGACGTCTTTATTCTTTTACTAACATGATAAAGGATGTAAGGAGGGAGGAGGGAGGGAGGTAAGGAGGAGGAGGGAGTAAATGATGGGGTGAACAGAGGAGGGAGGATGAAGGAAGAGAAGAAACAACAGCTCACCTGCAAACACACAAACCTCCTCTTTCACTTTAATGGACACAAAGAGACAAACTAATTTCCTTCAAAACAAAAGCTGCTGTTTTCTCACTCTCTCTGTGTGTGCGTGTGTGCGTGTGTGTGTGTGTGTGTGTGTGTGTGTGTGTGTGTGTGTGTGTGTGTGTGTCTACTTCCTCCTCACAGCCAATCAGAGGCGGAGCTGGGCTGCCAGCGGTGAGAGAGACAAAGCTGCTAATTAGTGAAGCGGACGATCAGCAGGTCAGTCGCACAGCAGGACGCAACAAACACACACACAACAAACACACACACACACACACACACACCTGCTGAGTCTTTGGGCTGTTTCCTGTGTGTGTATGTGTGTGTGTGTTGAGGACAACCAGCAGGTCGACAGGAACAACGTCGGACTCTTCCTTTAATCAGAGTCAGCAGGTCAGCGGAGGTTAACCAGTTTGTTCCTAACAGACTTTAAGCTGCTGCCTCCTCTTTAAAGGTTTAACCTCTGAACGAGTCCGATCACCTGCAGCTCAGCACGCAGGGCTTAAAACTGGGCTTAAATCACTATATCTCTGCATGGAGTTTGGCTCGGCTGCACGTTGAAGGTTGCTAGTACAACAGTTATATGTGACTTAGACATTTAAATGTCTTATATCTAGAAAACTTTTCACTTTCACATGATCAGAAAATGGCTGAATAGCTAAAATGACTGTTTCTGTCAATGGAGTCTGGTGGCTTTGAGGGGAGCATATAACGTCTGTTTCTTTTCCATCTAAATTGAATTAAGGGTTTATTTTGACAAAATCAGAGCTGGTGATTGTTGGAACAGTGGAAAGACTAACAAAGATGGTTTTGATGAGTTTAATTTTGGTTCTGTCGAGTTAGCACAAAGTGTGTTTTACGACGATAAACGAGGTAAAATGACTGTTACTGTCAATGGAGTCTGGTGGCTTTGAGGAGAGCATATAACGTCTGTTTGTTTTCCATCTAACTCTGTGAATTAAGGGTTTATTTCAATTTTGTATTTAGTTTTAATTGTGCTAAATATAATCTAAAGAAAATAAAACTGCATACTTAAAATAATTACATTTGAAAGATGTTGGTACAGTTGTGTCAGATTACAGACTTTAAACACAGTTTAAGTCTGAAGACTTTAATTAAAGATTAAAATCAAAACGTTCTTTATTTTTTATCTAAAAATAAAAATCCAACATAATGTAATTAAAATCTTCTGCAGGTTCAGTCGGTTCACCTGGTAGACGAAGATGATTTTCTGATGTGTAAAATTAACCTGATGATTTAGAGTGAGACGCCATTTTGACTTCACACACACACACACACACACACACACACACACACACACACACACACACACTCAGCCTCCTTCACCAAACGGCAGCAATCGGCAAATCTGTCACTTTTCACCACAGGTAGCGATATAATGCAGCCTGTGATTAATTTAATGAGACGCTTTATGGAGGAAAAACAGATCAAATGTTAGAGGAGGAGAATAAACTGAGAGAAATTATCAGAGGAGGAGAGAGAGAGAGAGGAGGAGGAGAGGGAGAGAGAGAGAGAGGGGGGGGAGGAGAGGGAGAGAGAGGGGGAGAGAGGAGGAGAGGGAGAGAGAGAGGAGAGAGAGAGGGGGAGAGAGAGAGAGAGAGAGGAGAAAGATGGAGGAGAGGGAGAGAGAGAGGAGAGAGAGAGAGAGAGGAGAGAGACGGTGAGTAGGAGAAAGATGGAGGAGAGGGGGAGAAAGAGAGATGGTGAGGGGGAGAAAGATGGAGGAGACGGGGAGAAAGATGGAGGAGAGCGGGAGAAAGAGAGATGGTGAGGGGGAGAAAGATGGATGAGGTGTAGACTTGATTTGTAGATGTTGTTCTCTCTTAAAGTCCAGGTCGCTGATCCTGAGAAACCAGCAAGAGTTCAATAGATTTAAAAAATGATTCAACCGAAAAAGAAAAAAACTAGTACTACAGTAGTACTTTTACTGCAGACTGGTTCCCAGTTAGGAGTGTGCAGTGATTCCCAGTTTGGTGTAGTGCAGTACTTCCCAGTAGCTCCCAGTATCTCCCAGTATCTCCCAGTCTCTCCATGTAGCTCCCAGTCTCTCCCAGTCTCTCCCAGTCTCTCCCAGTCTCTCCCAGTCTCTCTCCCAGTCTCTCTCCCAGTATCTCTTAGTCTCTCCCAATTTCTCCCAGTCTCTCCTAGTCTCTCACAGTCTCTCCCAGTAGGCTCCAGCGGGGCCTCCCAGTATCTCTTAGTCTCTCCCAGTATCTCTTAGTCTCTCCCAGTATCTCTTAGTCTCTCCCAGTATCTCCCAGTATCTCTTAGTCTCTCCCAGTATCTCCCAGTATCTCTTAGTCTCTCCCAGTATCTCTTAGTCTCTCCCAGAATCTCCCAGTATCTCTTAGTCTCTCCCAGTATCTCCCAGTATCTCCCAGTCTCTCCCAGTCTCTCCCAGTCTCTCCCAGTATCTCCCAGTATCTCCCAGTATCTCCCAGTCTCTCCCAGTATCTCCCAGTATCTCCCAGTCTCTCCCAGTATCTCCCAGTCTCTCCCAGTATCTCCCAGTATCTCCCAGTATCTCTTAGTCTCTCCCAGTATCTCTTAGTCTTTCCCAGTATCTCCCAGTATCTCTTAGTCTCTCCCAGTCTCTCCCAGTCTCTCCCAGTCTCTCCCAGTATCTCCCAGTATCTCCCAGTCTCTCCCAGTATCTCCCAGTCTCTCCCAGTATCTCCCAGTCTCTCCCAGTCTCTCCCAGTATCTCCCAGTATCTCTTAGTCTCTCCCAATTTCTCCCAGTCTCTCCCAGTCTCTCCCAGTATCTCCCAGTATCTCCCAGTATCTCCCAGTCTCTCCCAGTATCTCCCAGTCTCTCCCAGTATCTCCCAGTCTCTCCCAGTATCTCCCAGTATCTCCCAGTATCTCCCAGTCTCTCCCAGTATCTCTTAGTCTCTCCCAATTTCTCCCAGTCTCTCACAGTCTCTCCCAGTATCTCCCAGTATCTCCCAGTATCTCCCAGTCTCTCCCAGTATCTCCCAGTCTCTCCCAGTCTCTCCCAGTATCTCCCAGTCTCTCCCAGTCTCTCCCAGTCTCTCCCAGTATCTCCCAGTATCTCTTAGTCTCTCCCAATTTCTCCCAGTCTCTCCCAGTCTCTCCCAGTATCTCCCAGTCTCTCCCAGTATCTCCCAGTCTCTCCCAGTCTCTCCCAGTATCTCCAAGTCTCTCCCAGTCTCTCCCAGTCTCTCCCAGTCTCTCCCAGTATCTCTTAGTCTCTCCCAATTTCTCCCAGTCTCTCCCAGTCTCTCCCAGTCTCTCCCAGTCTCTCCCAGTATCTCCCAGTCTCTCCCAGTCTCTCCCAGTCTCTCCCAGTCTCTCCCAGTATCTCTTAGTCTCTCCCAATTTCTCCCAGTCTCTCCCAGTCTCTCCCAGTCTCTCCCAGTCTCTCCCAGTCTCTCCCAGTCTCTCCCAGTCTCTCCCAGTATCTCCAGCGGTGCCTCCCAGTAAATTAACAGCAGTAATTTGCAGCGAGACAAAGACGTGTTAAACTCGCTCTAATTGAGTGACGGCGCCGCTGCAGCAGGACGCCATTTTGTGGTTCAGACTGTGAATCACTACGATGACATCAGACGGCGAGCAGATACCCCCCCCCCCCCCCCCCCCGCCCCCTTCATCACTTCCTGTTTCACCTGTCAATCAAACTGGGTGAAAGATTTCACACTTTACATCTATTTCTGTTCTGAGTGTTGATCAGTTTGAGTTTAGTTTTATTTTAATTTAGTTTAGTTTTATTTTGGTTTGGTTTAGTTTAAGTTTAAATGAGTTCAGTTTAGTTTTAAACTAAACTAGTTTAGTTTAGTTTAGTTTGAGATGAGATGAGTGGAGTTGATATTGACTTTAGTGCAGCTCAGTTCAGTTTGTTGAGTTAAGCTCAGAGTTTAGTAGAGTTTAGTTTGGTTTGGTTTGGTTTGGTTTGGTTTAATTTAGTTGGAGATTACTTGAGTTGAGATGCAAAGAGTTGAAATTTTAGTTTAGTTTAGTTTAGTTTAGTTTAGTTTAGTTTAGTGTAGTTTTGGATGATAGTGGTAGAGTTTGAGTTGACTTTAGTTCCGTGAAGTTTATTTAAGTAGAGTTTACTTTAAAGTTCTGAGCTGACTTTACCCTGAATGATGCGTTCAGGAGCTCCTGAATGATGCGTTCAGGAGCTCCTGAATGATGCGTTTTTTTAAACGTCTCATTTGTGATGAGGAGCTTCAGGTCGTCTGGAGGTCAAACCTTTTGTTGTTGTCTTCCTTTAGAGGATCCGTCCCGCCTGTCTCCTCCGCTCATGTGAAGTGTGAGGTCAGCTGACCAACAGGAAGTGATGATGTCACCGCGGCATCGGAGGGTTAATCCTCCCGTTGACCCCGCAGACAGAATCCAGCAGCAGAGGTTAAACCTGCTGTGAGTGCGAGGCTGACCCTCTTCATCAGTACTTCAGTTCGGGGTCGAGTGGCTGACAGACTCGAGAGTCTCTCAGAGTCTTTGATCTGAGCGTCGGGATGTTTTCACGCCTCGCCGCTTCAGCGCTGTCAACACGACGACGGAAGAACGCCAAAATACCAACATACTCGGGAACTTAAAGGCCCAAACCAGGACCCAAAGTACTCTAGTGGTGAATGTTTGTAATCTAAAAGCTTGATGGGAACATTGAGGCTCACTCACACTTTTCTAGACTGGAAAACAAATTAAAAATACGTTTTTAAAAAGAGGAAACTGATGATACAGGAAGGAGAGCGTTTTTTAGGTCCGTGGTTCCCAACACAATGGACCCCTTTTCTATCATATGGCGACCTCTGATTAAGTCACATATTTTATGGATATTTCACACTATGTTCAATGCATAACAATAACAGAACAGAACAGCTGATAAACTGAACAATTAACCCAAACAGTTAAAACAATAACTGCAGGAAGTTTGTGTAAAACGAGCGATTTGGATGAATTTTGAGCAGATTATTTACTGATATCTTTAGGAACTTTGTAAATAAATGTTAAATTGATAGTTAATTAAACTTAACAAACAATGACATTATAATTTATGAGGTTTAATAATCATTAGTAATGCTAACATTTCTGTTATTTTATCATTAGTTTGTGTAATATGAAATCATTATTTTATAAATTATATATTGTGTCATAGCTGATAAAAGATGATAACGATTACATTCTGATTACATTAGTAGAGTATTTATTAACAGTTTATTGCTGCACACATTATAACATTAAATATACTATATTAAATATTTGTTAGTGATAAACAAATTGTTTGTAAAACATCTATAAACATTATATAGACAGATGGACCAGAAACCAATTATTAACTATTAACAAAGTATTAACTTTTTATCTAAATAATGTTTATAGACACTTTATAAAGTATTTATTAAACATTTAACAATATATTATAATCATCAGTTGTAATTTTATGATAGTCATCCAAATAATGTTTATAGGCGGTTAACAAACCAGTTATTAACCATTAACAAAGTGTTACAAATATCTGTCTGTGATGTTTATGGGAGCCTTACAAAGTATTTATTAATCATTTAACAATGTATTAACTATCTAAATATTGTTTATAGACGCTTTTTAAAGTATTTATTAACCATTTAACAATGTATTAACTATCTGAATAGTGTTTATAGACGCTTTATAAAGTATTTATTAACAATTTAACAATGTATTAACTATCTGAATAGTGTTTATAGACGCTTTATAAAGTATTTATTAACAATTTAACAATGTATTAACTATCTAAATATTGTTTATAGACGCTTTATAAAGTATTTATTAATCATTTAACAATGTATTAACTATCTAAATATTGTTTATAGACGCTTTATAAAGTATTTATTAACCATTTAACAAGGTATTAACTATCTAAATATTGTTTATAGACGCTTTACAACGTATTTATTAATCATTTAACAATGTATTAACTATCTAAATAATGTTTATAGACGCTTTATAAAGTATTTATTAACCATTTAACAATGTATTAACTATCTAAATAATGTTCATAAACGCTTTATAAAGTATTTATTAACCATTTAACAATGTATTAACTAACTAAATATTGTTTATAGACGCTTTATAAAGTATTTATTAACCATTTAACAATGTATTAACTATCTAAATATTGTTTAAAGATGCTTTATAAAATATGTATTAATCATTTAACAATGTATTAACTATCTAAATATTGTTTTTAGACGCTTTATAAAGTATTTATTAATCATTTAACAAGGTATTAACTATCTAAATAATGTTTATAGATGCTTTATAAAGTATTTATTAACCATTTAACAATGTATTATAATCATCAGTTGCAACTTTATAATAGTCATCCATATAATGTTTATAGACCTTTAACAAATCAATTATTAACCATTAACAAAGTGTTACAAATATCTATCTATGTCATGTTTATAGATGCTTTACAAACAATTTCTTAAAGGTTTCTAAATAATTTCATAATCACTAACAAATACTTATATATATATATATATATATATATATATATATATATATATATATATATATATATATATATATATATATATATATATATATATATATATATATATATATATATATATAGTATATAAAATGTTATGATGTGTGCAACAATAAACTGTTAACATAACGTAAATTATAGAATTACTAATAATTAGTAAACCTTATTAATTACAATTTCATGATTTGTTAACAGTAAAAAAAACTATTAACTTAAGTTTAATTAACTATCAATTTATCATTTATAAATGATGGTTATTATAAAGTGTTACCGGAACTTTTAATACAATTATCTTTCTGTAATATGTATTTTTAAATTTTTAACAATTATACCTACTTAATAGGCTTTTTTTTTTTTTGGACAAATTCAGTGTTCTCTTCTCCCTGAAGGTTGACTATTGTTCTATCAGCTCGTTGGTTGTTTTAAGTGAGTACTTTCCTCATTTTTAGGTTTATATCTTAAATATTAATCCTTAACTTAAATCCCAAACTTTAAAAATAAGCATTTTAATTTAGTTTTCTTCACCGAAATGGATGAAATGTTGAGATATACTGTAGGCCAACTGTATGTTCCTTTTAAAAGTTGTCTGATTTATTAGATGACGTCATATTAATATTATAAACATGATATTTATTAGATGACGTCACATTAAAGTTATAAACATGATATTTAGTCTCTGATTTAACTCTGCGGTTGTTTCTGAGTCTTCATCACATTACGGGGTGTTTCGGTAAAAACCCTCCGTGTCTCCATCCTGTCTCAGACTCCTCTGATTGGATCAGCCGGATCGAGTGTCACTGCCAAGGAACCAATTAGCCGCTGACACTGACCTCCTCCACTCTTCCCCTCCTCCCCTCCTCCCCTCCTCCCCTCCTCCCCTCCTCCCCTCCTCCCCTCCTCTTCCTCCCCTCCTCCCCTCCTCTTCCTCCCCCCTCTGGACCCAAACGGCGTCTTCGCCCCGGCACACGGCACAGCTGTCGGCGTATTAGCCTTCCGCCGCCGCCGCTAAACCGCGCAACCTGCTAACCCCCTCCGCCATTAAAAATGAATGTGGAGGGGCTTTTAAAGTGGATAAGGGGGGGAGGAGAGGGGGGGTGAAGATGCTTATGGAGGGGAAGAGGCTGCTGTTTTCCAGGGAAAATATTGTTATTGATCTCATCCCGTCGTTTTAGACGTAAACCGATCCGGCCTCAGATTTTTCTCGTTGTAACGTCCATCATGGCAGAATCTGATACCTCCTTAACAATTCTGGTCTTAATGCAGCGGGATGGAGGGGGGGGGGGATGAAGGAGGCAGGGGGGAGGTGGAGGAGGACCACGTGTCCCAGGAGGGAGGCAGGATCATCGGGCTGTTGTCGCGGCGACGAGGACGATGGAGTCGAGTTATGAAAATGAAGTGGGCGTAATTGATTGGGTTGGTAAAGTTTTTTATTCCTGCTTATTGATTCGTAGGCAGCGAACAATATTGATACCAGCAGAGGAACAACTCGATATGAAGTGAAACATAAACACGGCGGCGGCGAGGGGGGAGGGAGGGGAGAAGAAGAAGAAAGATGATGGAGGAGAGAAGAAGAAAGTGATATGAAAGATAGAGGAAAACAGAGTGAAGATATCTGAAAAGATGAAGAAGAAAGTGACAAACGAGAGAAAAAGACGCCGACATAAGAAACAAAAACAGAGAAGAAGAACAAGAGTTACAGACTCAGACCTGTTTAGATCTGAAGAAGAAGAAGGATGGCGAAGGTTTGGTTTCATAAGTGAGAGGAACAAAATCAATGAAGTCGGAGGTTCAAACGTAAATCACAAAAAAAGGAAAAGAAAAGCTGTGTTTCAGTAACACTTTCTATGATGCTCATGTCTATAACGCATTATAAACATACTTCTGCTCATAGCGCTGTATAATCATAGTTATAAGTACTCATAAACATTCATAATGCTTAATAACAATAATCATAACACATTATAAAGCACTTTATCCTGAGGTTTAAAGTCAAGTATCATAATACTTCATAACGCTAACTTGGTGGCACATTTGAGCACGAAGTGGGATCAGAAAGAAGGCATTATTATTTAGAGAGTTTCCCTCAGAGGACACGTATTGTTGTCCGGGACTACGTATATTATTTTTCAACTTTAGTTTTGAAGCCGAACCATCTCTCTCCATAGAGACTGCAGCGGTGCGCTGTGCTGCCTCTCTCTTATCTCATGAGCACAAATTAAGTAATGAGTGCAACGTGATAAACGTCTGTGTAAGTATGATATTGTTATTATTTTAATTGTAATGAAAACCGGGCTGAGAGGACGTTTCTATTAACGCAGGAGGACCCGCCCTTTAACACTTTGCATGAATTAAACAAACAAGATATAACGTGTTAAATCAGAGAGCTTTCGAGGAGCTGGTAGGTAGATTTCTGTTACCTTTGGACAGAGCCAGGCTAGCAGTTTCCCCCCGTTTCCAGTCTTTATGCTAAGCTAAGCTAACCAGCTTCTGATTCTCATGTAAATCTCTAAATTTTGAACTAAAACCGTTCAAAACACTAATTCAGAAACAATTTAAAGACTTTTATTTGCAAATTATGAATGTTAATGACTCTTTTACCCACACACACACACATGCAGACTGATGTTGCATTAACACACACACACACACACACACACACACACACACACACACACACACAGAGACAGTGAGTGCAGGGCAGCGCGGTGTGTTTAAGTGTGTTAACCACATTAAAGGAGCTGTATAATGTGCAGCAGAAGCCTCCAGGAAACCCAAGCTGCTCTAAAAGTCACATTATAAATTTTTGATCAAATTGAGGATATTTTCCAAACGGCTGAAACCCGACGCCATATTTTCAGCCTCTGGTTTCCTTTTTCCTTTTCTTGAAGGAGCCGCGGCGGGCGGGCGGGCGCGTTAATGCGGCCTCTCTCTCTCTCCGGTTTCTGTTTGTCGCTTCCCAAGCGTTCGTGTCTAAAAAGTGATGATGAGATTTGCATCGAGCGGAGAGGCACTAAAACCATCAAACCCACCGCCGTTTGGTCGGGCAGGATGGCGGGATGAGAGAGGGGAATGTAACCAAAGCTTCCAGATCTGTAATCGCCTTACACACTTCACACACACACTCTGCGATGGATAAATAGACTGCACACACACTCAGGGAGATGGACACATTAACTCGCACCTCGGTCTCTCACGTTACATCTCGCTTTACATCCTCCTCCATCCTCTTCTTCTTCTTCTTCTCTGCCCTCAGCAGGAAGTTACTTTACCGCCTCATTAAAATGTTTGTTTTGCTTCCACACGTTTGGCTTCATGATCAGCTGTTTGTCTCTCAGATCAACAGACTGTAGAGAGGTGAAAGGTCGGCTTCAGACTCAGACTGAAGACGTCACAGAGGGGCGATCGGGTCGGTCCGCGTCCATAAACTGAGAGAGATCACCAGTGATGGTTCTAGTGTTCGTGGTGCCTTCAGGCGAAATCTGAAAATGTCCAAAAATAATAAAAAAAATTTGCTCCAAATTTACATCAAATCAGCTCCGCTGGTCCTCTCACACCTTCTGATCGGCTTCTTCTCTCCTTCAATAATAACTATTCTAACAGAGATAAAAACAGTGTGATTCAGACAACTAATGTTTTATTTAGAGTAGATGATAACACGTTAACGCAAATTCCTTTTAACGATACTAATTTCTTTAACGCAGCGATGTTTAATTAACCTCTTAAAAATCCGATGGGTGGCCGATCTTTCAGAGGTTGTAGCTAAGATACTGGTATCATATGAAACTAGAAAACCTGATGAATCCATCGGTACCAACCAGGTCGTACTAGCTTGTCATGAAGGAGGTTAAATAACGCTCCAAACTTACGCACATTTTGGCGAGGAAAAACTGTCATGTCCATTTTCAAAGGTGTCCCTTGACCTCTGAAATTTAGCATAAGTTTGGAGCGTGATTTAACCTCCTTCATGACCAGCTAGTATGACATGGTTGGTACCGATGGATTCATCAGGTTTTCTAGTTTCATATGATACCAGTATCTTCACTCTAGCTTTAAAACTGAGCCCACTACAACCTAAAAATTGCAAGTTGCGTTAATGCGTTAAAAGAAATTAGTGACGTTAAAACAAATTTGCGTTAACACGTTATTATGGCGTTAACTTTAACAGCCCGAATCTATTTGCAAAAGTAATTAATCTGTAAAGTAAGTAAAGCTGTCAGATACATTTAGTCAAGCAGAAGTAGAAATTAGCATTAAATTAAAATACACCAAATAAAGTACAAGTACCTCAGATGTGTACTGAAGTACTCGTGTTTGAACATCAGACATCAGACGGATCCTTCAGAGGTGAAAAGAGAAACAAGTCTGTGTTTGTGTTTCTGACTGAATCATACAAACACAAGTCATCCTCACTGTGTGCGTGCGTGCGTGCGTGTGTGTGCGCGTGCGCGTGTGTGTGTGTATGTGGGCGACCACAGAAGTGCAAAAACACAAGTTGACAGATTTTCCTGAAAACCTCGAGAGCGATTTAAAAAAAAAAAAATCCATAACGGCAATCAGATTTCCTCCAAACACGCACACACGCACACGCACACGCACACACACACACACACACACACACACACACACACACACACACACACACACACAGATATCCTGTTTCTCTAGATGCAGAACAAATCCAGTTTAGACTGAAAGAGAGATGTGAGGATATGTGTGTACTTCTGCTTCTGTTGTCAGACAAATATGCAGTAGTGTTAGAAGTATTCAGATCATTTACTGCAGTAAAAGTACTAATATCACACTGTGGAAATACTCCACTACAAGTAAACGTCCTGCAGCGGTTAATAGGGGCGGGAAAATGTTTTTTCGATTCACCCACAGTATGTATACAATTTTGAAATATATTCTTTAATGCCAGAATCGATATATTTGCTTCATCTGAGTCTATGTGGAGGTAGAAGGAAGTTACAGCTTTTATTGTGGTAGTCTGAGTAACGTGACGTCATATCCGTTCCGTATCCGTCAACCAAAACAAATCTCAGAAAGTATAAAACGTTGGAGGGTCGTCGTGGATACGACCTGCACCCTCACATGTTAAATCCAGCGTGGTAAACACTACACATCCAGTAAAGGATGGAAACACTTTGGGTTTCACACACTGCAGGAAAAGCAGAGCTAGACATCACGGCTAAAGCTGCATGCTAACTTCTAAAAAAAGGCCAAAATATGTCAGAAAATAAGTCCGAACAAAGTCTGAAAAAAGTTTTTTTTAAAAGAGAAAAAAAGGCCAAATATGTCCAAAAACTGTCTCGAAAAAGGCTGAAAAATACCAAAGTATGACCGAAATATGGCCCAAAAAATGTCCAAAAAAGGCAGAAATATGTTCAAACTAAAGTCCGAAATATGTCTGATAAAAGTCTGAAAAATGCCTGAAAAATGTCCAAAATTATCCGAAAAAAGTGCAAAAAGTAAGGAAAGAGGAAAGAGAACGGAGCTGACGGGAGAGCTAGAGATCACCTTGGAGAAGTTAGAGGAAGTAGACACGTTGGACTACGTCCGCTTTTCAAAATAAGATGTTAACAAAGGGAACTGTATATACAAAATACATCTATGGACATAAGATTGATTGGATTATATTCACCAGAAGTATAAAACATTACATGTCCCTTATAAATTAAAAAGAAAATACCACTAATTTACTCTTTGATTTCTGGGTTGCTGGATAATAAATGTAATAAATAATTCCTGACAGTGATCCTGATATATTTGACTTCAGAACATCTCTGACTACATACATGCTGAAAATCAAACATTTTTACTGGATTAATTTAGAGATTTTCCAAAGTAAAAGTCCCTAGAAGTGTATGATTCCACTTTTTCCCTTCATGGTCTAGTGTTAAAAAAGTTAACAACAATCACAATAAATCGTAATATTGAATCACAATACTTAAAAATCACAATACATATTGAATCAGCACCGAGGTATGGTGACAGTATTGGATCAGTAGATGGTGAATCGTCTCAGCTTTGGCGGTTCATCAGTCGCCCTTTTGAAAAGCTCAGTTTTTGAGAAGAAAAACATTGTTTTAGTCTGAGCGGAGAGTTAAAGATGTGTTTACAAACCGTCTTAAAGTGGACGTACTTTAACACAAAAGGGGGAAGAGCGCTCTGTTTTCTGAGTGACCGTGAACGCACCACGACAAACAAACGGGACAAACTTTGAACCTCTCACTAACTCACACATATCCTCTCTACACTCCCTCTGAACAGCTGTAGCTCGTCGCCACGACAACCTGACATCAGTAACATGATAATAATCAATCAATTAATCAATGGGCACATTTACCCATGAACACCCCCCCCCCCCCTTTCTCTGTGTGTTTACAGTCGGGTTAGTAATGGCTGCTTCAGGTCCTTCCTGTCGTCACCGCCATCAGTCAGCAGATATTACCCTCCTCTGGCCACACACACACACACACACACACACACACACACACACACTAGTGAAGTGTGTGTGTGTGTGTGCAGGTCAGAGTGTGTGTTAAATATTTCCCCTGCAGCCTGATGTGGGTCGACGACGGATCGTCCGCCGCCGGCCGAGCTTCATGTTTTAGAGATGTGGTGTTAATAAGAGATGAGTGTTTACTGCACAGCCTAAGTGTCCTCCACCAAAACACACACACACACACAAACACACACACACACACACACTGCCTGTGTTCTGGCATGTTCTGTCTACATTGTTTATGTGCTGCGTTCAGTGGACGTGGGACCATCGAGCACTGACTCAGCTTTTGTTAGCCGTCTTTCCCAGAGTCGTCTCTGTGACCAGGACGATTTTAGCGTAGCTTAGCACAAAGACTAGAAGCAAAGGGAAACAGTTACATATATTTATATATTAAAAAATAACCAAAACATGTCTTAAAATGTCTGAAAAATGTTTGAAAACTGTGTTAAAAATGTGAGAGAAATATCCTAAAAATGTCCTATAAATGCCCCAAAAATGTGATAAATGTGCACCAAATGTCCTAAAGAAGTCTGAAAAACCTCCTAAAAATGTCTGAAAAATATATGAAAAATGTCCAAAAAAATGTCCAAAAAATGTCCTACAAATGTTTGAAAAATATATGAAAATTAACGAAAAATGTCCAAACAATGTGTGAAAAATGTCCGGCAAAGGTGCGAAAGATGTCCTAAAGAAGTCTGAAAAATATAAGAAAAATGTCCGAAAACATGTACAAACAATATATGAAAAATGTCCAAAAGAAATGCGTGTAAAAATGTCTGAAAAATGTACGAAAAAATGTCCAAACAATGTCTGAAAAATATCCGAAAAATATATGAAAAAAGTTAGAAAAAACGTTCAAATGATGCATGAAAAATGCATGAAAAACGTCTGAAAAATGTCTGAAAAATGTCCGACAAAGGTGCAAAAAATGTCCTAAAGAAGTCTGAAAAATATATGAAAAATATGCGAAAAAATGTACAAACACCACTTGAAAAATGTCAGAAATATATCCGAAAAAGAGAAACTATTTCACGTAGGCACAGTTCTTGTAATGCTGGTTGTGTTTGGACCACATTAATTACAGATGTAATGAGAAGTCATATTTTTGATGAGTGAAATAAAAGATTTTTGTCGGAAAACATATTTCTCAAACTGAATAATTGAAAAGAAGTATAATGTTACTCGTGCTGCTAAAATCCTCAAACCCTATTATTAATATTTTTATTTATTATTAATAATAATAATAATAATAATAATAATAATAATAATAATAATAATAATAATAATAATATTATTATTATTATTATTATTAAATATATATTTTTTTTCTTATGAAAAACAATCTCAAATCTCCCACGTTTCATTTGAAATTGAACACAGCAGCAGATAATGTAACACTTCAGATGTGCGTCCACTGAGGCGGTCAGCGCACACACACACACACACACACACACACACACACACACACACACACACACACACACACACACACGCAGCAGTAATGTGGTTGTAGTCTGGTTAGGATCGATTTCCTGCCCGCTCGCTTTAATAAATGTCTCCCGGAGTCATTAAAGGAAGTGAACGCATCATCTGCTGATCGACCGGCGCAGTTCATCACAAACACAATATTCACTATTTAGTCCAGAGTCTGTTACACAGAGTGGATCAGATACAGGAGAGAGAGAGAGAGAGAGGTTTACTGACAGAGAGAGCATCATCATCATCATCACCTTCATCATCATCTTCATCACATGGATCGGTCCTGGGTTTATGGTGTATTTTAGTTTGTTGACTCGTTAGATGGTTTTAAATAAAATCCCACATTGTGACGACAACAAAGAACTGTAGTTTATTACAGAGGTCGAGGAAGTACTCACTACTTTTACTACAGTAAAAGTAGAAATACTCTGGTACAAGTAGAAATCTGCATTAAAAATAGTAAAAGTAAAAAAGTATTGGCATCAAAGTACATTTAAATTACCAAAAGTTAAAAGTATTCATTATGCAGAATAATATATATAATTGGATTATAATGAATTAATAATTATTTTTTTGTGTTTCTTCATATATTTTGCAGTTCAGCATTCCACTGCTGCAAATATATATTTTATTTTATTTATTATTTATTATTTTGTATTTATTATTTATTATTTTTTATTTTTGTTTTTGTTTTTATTATTTATTATTTTATTTTCTTCATTCATGACGTTGATTGTTTGTTTTAAAGGTCAAACATTTTTTTTAATTCCTGAATTCAAAATGTTACTTAAGTAAAAGTAAAAAAGTATTGGCATCAAAATACATTTAAAGTACCAAAAGTAAAAGTTTTCATTATGCAGAATAATATATATCATTATTGTATTGGATTATAATTAGTGCTGCATTAATGTGAGCATCACTTTTAACTGAATTATCTTTTTTTATTCTAATTATTATTTGTACTTATTTGCACTTTGGTCAGCAGATTTCAGTTATTTATAAATTAAAGAAACGGACTCGACAGTCTTTGTTCAAACTTTATTTTCAATTCTAGTCGAGGTCCCGAACTTTCCAAATTTACCAAAAATTAGTAATACTAGCACTGTTTTTTTAATATGTCTGTATCTGTTTTATAATGATCTATTATTATTATTAGGATTATTATCATTATTATTAGTAATAATAATAATAATAATAATGATATATAATAATTATTATTATTAGTGTAGTTGTTTGTATCTTAACATATTTTAATTGCATTTTATTTTTTATATTTTATTATTATTCTTATATATGACACTGTGAGGATACACGTTATTTTGTAACTTTATAAACTAAAAAAAAAGGACCTTTTTAAAGCTACAGTCATGATTTTTGGAGCTAATTTGGTTTGTAAAGACTTTTACAGAGCTAATGGATTCATAAATCAGCTGATGAAGGAGGTGAAACTGTCGACGCTCCGCCGACTAATAAAGTTTTGAGACGGAGGAAAGAAAAAAAAAACAGAATACATGATGTTGAGTTGAAATGAGCCATCTGGAGGCTTCAACTCTCGATCTACAGCTGAAGGAATGTGTGTGTGCGTGTGTGTGCGTGTGTGTGTGTGTGTGTGTTGACAGCTTCAGTCTTCATCTGCAGGAAGTGTGTGTATGTGTGTGTATCTGTGTGTGTGTGAAGTATAAGTGTGAGAGCAAGTCGTTCAGTGATCCTTAAAAATCTCCCTCATGTAAATTGATAGTACACCTTCTATAGTGTGTGTGTGTGTGTGTGTGTGTGTGTGTGTGTGTGTGTGTGTGTGTGTGTGTGTGTGGCCTGTGTAAGGTAAGAAGCAGCCTCTCTGACCTTTGACCTCTGCCATCAGCTTCAGTCTAACCAGATGCTGTGAAAACCTTTTTTGTGTCTTCATATATGTTGTAGCCTGACGTTCAGCGCTCCACTGCTGCAAATACGTTGTTTATTTTATTTTATTTTTATTTTATTTTATTAATTTATTTTTTATTTTATTTATTAATTTTTTATTTTATTTTGTTTTATTTTATTTATTTTATTTTATTTTATTGATTTATTTTTTATTTATTATTTTATTTTATTGATGACGTTGATTGTTTGTTTTAAAGGTCAAATCTTTTTCTGCTAGAGTATAAATAATCTGTTACAATTAAGTCCTGCATTCAAAATCTTACTTAAGTAAAAGTACAAAAGTATTGCCATCAAAATACATTTAAAGTACCAAAAGTAAAGGTATTCATCATACAGTTTATAGTAGTGTTTCATAATTAATTCCTCATTAACTAATAATAAATATTTTGGGTGTTTTCATATATTTGAAAGCGTTCAGCGCTCCACTGCTTCAAATACTTAGTTTATTTATTTTATTTCATTTTCTAAGTTTATTTTATTTTGTTTATTACGTTGATTGTTTATTTTAAAGGCGAAATAATTTTCTGCTCCAACACTGTGAAGTTAAAGTGCTCGATTTCAGCTGTAAGAGTGTTTGAGGTGAAATTTGTAATATATACTTAAGTAAAGTATTGCCTTCATTTATTTTTATATTTTTGTATTTATTATTTCATTTTATTTTACTGTATTTTATTTTATTTTATTTTATTTTATTCATTGATTATGTAGATTGTTTGTTTTACTCATTATTTTATTTTATTTTATTTATTTTATTCTACTTTATTTTATTTTATTCACTGATGACGTTGATTGTTTATATTAAAGTGTTTGATTTCAGCTTTCAGAGTGTTTGAGGGTGAAATTCTTAAAATATACTTAAATAAAGTACCTTGACTTTGTACTGAAGTAACGTACTAAATGAAGTATCTGTCTGTCTGTCTATCTAGAGGACTGGGTACAGACTATTTCCTGGAGTTGTGAGAAGTTCGGGACCTTAAATGACATCAAGGACCAGAAAAAGACGAAGAAACCTGATCAGAGGATTCAAGAAAACAGCAACAGGAGGTTCGTTTCTTCTTTGTTGGTTTGTTTGTTTGCTTTTACTGCGAGGTGATCAACACACACACACACACACACACTCCGGCGGCGTCTCTGTTCCTTTAGTTGTCGCCTAGCAACAGGTTGTTGCCCTCTGTTATTATGTTTACTGGAAATGTTTGTTGTAAACAAGGACGAGGGAGGAAGAGGAGGGAAGGAAGTGATGAAGGAAGGAAGCAGGAGATTTGTGAGTGTTAGGAGGTGAGAGAGCGGTGAAGTGACCTGCAGCTAAAATCTATCATTATCCAAAACAAAGCCTCGGCGGCTGGCCACGCCCCCCCGTCCCCCCCCCCGCCTGACTCCCAGGACTCATTCTCCCATAATTCCTCTGACCCCCCCGGGGCCGAGGCTAAGTAGCATTTGCCAACCAGTTTGTGATAATTAGCGTCTCTGAAATGCCAGCGCACCACAGGGCGAGCCGGGCGCCGCGCTCGGGGCAGCGTGCTAGCTCATGCTAATGGCTAAACAACATGATAAGTCGTTCAGGGTGAAGCAGAGGGGAACGTTCATAATTACCGGTTAGCTGTTAACTGTTAGCCCGCGGTGGTAGCTGTCACTGAGTGACTGCAGACGTGGTCACACTTAGCCATTAGCTTACAGAGGGCCGTGAGGAAAGGCCTTCAGAGTCACTAATTAGCGACTAGCGGTTAGCATTTTACTTATAAAAGGCTGCACACAGTCGGTTTGTGAAATTTTAGCAACGAGGAGACGACGATGATTCAGATGAAGAAGAAGCTCTGGAAGTTAAATTAACTTTATTATACAAGTTGAAGAGAGAGCAATGCATGCTGGGAGAACAAATCAGTTTGGATTGACCGTAAAATATAAGTAAAATTACTTTTCATAATCAGGGTCTTCCTTAACATGATTACATTGACAATTTTAGCAAACCTCTCAAGGAAAAGATTTAATGAGAGTTAAAACATGAAGACGTTTTCTATGTGCAATGTAGTTTGAAATGATTTTCCCTTTAACTAAAAGGAAAGTACCGTAAAATAACTCTTGTTAGCCGTCTTTCCCAGTCATCCTTATGGGACCGGGATGATTTTAGCGTAGCTTAGCACAAAGACTAGAAGCAAAGGGAAAAAGTTACATATATTTATATATAAAAAATGACCGAAATATGTTCGAAAAATGATGTAACGAAGCCCAAAAATGTCTCAAAAATGTGTGAAAAAAATTTGTGAAAATGTCCTAAAAAGAGTCTGACAAAATGTCTAAAAATATGTGGAAAAATGACCCAAAAATTTTCTTTAAAAAGTCTGAAAAACACCCAATAATGACTGAAAAATGTCTCAAAAATGTGTGAAAAATGTCCTTAAAAAAATCTGGGAAAAAAAGTATGGAAAAACACCCAAAAATGACTGAAAAATGTCTCAAAAATGTGCGGAAAGAAATGTGTGAAAATGTCCAAAACATGTGTGAAAAATGTCCTAAAAACAGTCTGAAAAATATCTGAAAATTGTCTAAAAATGTGTCGGAAAATGTCCAAAAATTGTCCTAAACAAAGTCTGAAAAACACCTAAAAATGACTGAAAAATGTTTGAAAATGATGTGAAAAATATCTTAAAATTTTGTCAAAAATAGTCTAAAATAGTCTGAAAAATGTGCGTTGAGCGTTAAAAAAAAATAAATAAACAATGGACCCGCCCTTTAAATTGTGGTAAAGATGAAAACAGCAGAATGGTCCTTTACTCTCAGAGTCTGGTACCAGGTGAGGAAGAGCAGAGATGAAACCATCACTGTCAGCTGCTGCAGGTGTTTGTGTCTTCACTCAAACTGTGGTTACCGTGGCAACAACAGGAAGGAGAAGATGGGCCTCGACTTGCCGTGCATTACGAGCGCCACAATGCATCCTGGGTAGCCATTAGTCTCAGCTTCACTTCCATCAGAAATCAACACCAACACATCCAGTGGAGATCTGAGGCTTTAAAGGCTATTTTTATACATTTACAGGCATTTAATGGTTTCGACGATGATCCATCAACCAAACCCCGTGTACAAAAAATATCAATTTAAGTGTTCTATAATATTCCATCATCTCCTTCTGTTGTTTAAGAGTCTCCTCTACAGAATATGAAATCCTTTGGTCTAAAACGTTCAGGGATTCAAACAGGTGTGATGTTGTGATGACTAACCAGTCGACCAATCAGAGCTTAGTAGGCGGGATTAAGAACGGCGACGTCTTCTTACGTCATTCAAATTGGTTCCAGCTTTTTGAAAACGTGACACTGAGCTGATTATTTAGTTTTGCTTCTGTCCTGGGTCGGCGGCGGTCTGTCGGCGGCGGTCTGTGTGTCACGGCGAGGTCACACTCAGCTCAGGTGATGTGATGTGTCACCTCCGACATCCTGCAGCATCACAACATCACGACACAAACCCTCCGTCCTGTGGCTTCGACTGCTGTGTCCAGACCTGCCCAGGTGACGATTCGCCGCCGCCGCCTCATCGCGGCATGATTCACGTCACACACACTCCCACATGTGTGTTTGTGTGTGTGCATGAGTCACTGTGTGTGTCCTCGCCATATTTATTTGATGCCCGTCCATATTTGTCCGTGTGTGTTTGTGTGTGTGTGAGTCATTGGAGTGGGTGTGTATGTTTTTATGTCTATCAGTGTGTGTGTGTGTGTGTGTGTGTGTGTGTGTGTGTGTGTGTGTGTGTGTGTGTGTGTGTGTGTGTGTGTGTGTGTGAAGTGTGAATTGAACAGAGCTGTGACCAGATGGGCTCTGTAGATCAGGTTACCTGTTTATAGAGCAGCATCTGTCCATCCTGTCAATCAAACTGAGAGAGGGGGGGGGGGAGTCAGAGAGAGAGAGAGAAAAGGGTGAGAGACATATATACGTATATAGCCCTGATATATCTATATTAGGGCTGTCAATCGATTAAAATAGTTGATCATGATTAATCTGAAATTAATCACACATTTTTTATCTGTTCTAAATGTACCTTAAAGGGAGATTAGTCAAGTATTTAATCCTCTTATCAACATGGGAGTGGACAAATATGCTGCTTTATGTAAATGTATGTATATATTTATTATTGTAAATCAATGAACAACACAAATCAATAACAGATATTGTCCAGAAACCCTCACAGGTTCTGCATTTAGCATAAAACAATATGCTCAGATCATAACATGGCAAACTGCAGCCCAACAGGTAACAACAGCTGTCAGTGTGTCAGTGTGCTGACTTCACTATGACTTGCCCCAAACTGCATGTTATTATCATAAAGTGGGCATGTCTGTAAAGGGGAGACTCGTGGGTACCCATAGAACCCATTTACATTCACTGATCTGGAGGTCAGAGGTCAAGGGACCCCTTTGAAAATGGACATGACAGTTTTTCCTCGCTAAAATTTAGCGTGCGTTTGGAGCATTATTTAACCTCCTTCATGACCAGCTAGTCTGACCTGGTTGGTACCGATGGATTCATCAGGTTTTATGGTTTATAAAAACCAAGACACTGACGTCCAAAAACCAAGATGCTCACGTCCAAAAACCAAGATGGCGGAGTGACGTCCAAAAACCAAGACGGCACGACAAATGAGGAAAACCGTTTCGTAAGACATCATACGAAGCGTTGTGCGAGGATCCGTTGGACCTCACCTGAGAGCGACCTGATGACCTCACCTGAGAGCGACCTGATGACCTCACCAGGTGTCGTCTGGATCATGTGATCACTCTGTGATTAACATGCGTGCTGCGTTCACTGACTCCTTCCTCTCCTCTCTCTGTGATTCAACTCAACAATAGCTCTGCAAATGTAAAGTAAAATCTGCATTTTGTGAATGGAGCGTTTGAATGGAGCTGTGAATGTGTCTGGATGAGATGGAGAGAAAAGGAGGAGGAAGAGGAGGAAGAGGAGGAGGAGGAGGAGGAGGAGGAGGAAGAGGAGGAGGACGTGTTTCAGGGAAGTTTAGTCTGTTCAAACACTCCTTCCTCTTCATCCTCTTTTTCCTCTCCTCTTCCTCTTCTTTTACTTATTTCCCTTCTCCTCTTCTCTCCTTCCACCTCTTCTTCCCTGTTTTCTTTCCCTTCCTTCCCCTCCTCTTTCCTCCATCCTCCCTCTCTTCATCTTTCTCCTCATCCTCCTCCGTCTTTTCTTCATCCTCCTCCATCCTTTTATCTCCCCCTCTTTTTCTGCTCTTTCTCTCATTTTCCGTCACTCATTCTCCTCCCTCTCTTCTTCCTCCCCCATCCTACTCGTGTTCGCTACTCTTCTTCTTCTCCTCCTCCTCCTCCTCCTCCTTTGTCCTCCTCATCATCTATTTTTTCTCATCCTCTTTCTCCTCTTTGCCTTTCTTTCCTCTTTTTCATCCACCACCTCCCCCATCTCCCCCTCCTCTTCCTCTTCCTCTTCAGTTCCTTTTCCTTCGTTTCATCCTGCTACTCTTTCTCCTCCTCTCCTTCTTCCTCTCCTTCTTCCCCTTCTTTCCACTCCTCATCTTCATCTTCTTCCTCCTTCACTCTTCCCTTTTTTCCCTCCCTTCTTTCCCTCCGTTCTTCCTCTTTCTTACTTCCTCCTTTTTCTTCTCTTCAACACTTTTCCTCTTCCACTCTGTACTTCTCTTGGTCATCATCATCATCCTCTTCTTCTTCTTCTTCTTCTTTCTCCCCATCGTCTTCCTCCCCCTTCTCTTCTTCTTCATCCTACTCCTGTTCACTCCTCCTCCTCATCTCCTCCTCTTCTGCTTATCATCTCCTCCTTTTCTCCTTCTTCCTCCTCTTTGTCTTTCTATCCTCTTCTTCATCCACCACCTCCCCCAAGTCCTCCTCCTCTTTCTCATCCTCCTTTTTCTCTCTCCTCTTCCCCTCCTCCTCCTGGCCATCCTCCTTCCACTCCTCATCTTCTTCCTCCTTATCTCCTCCCTTCTTTCCCTCCTTCTTCCTCTTCATCACCTGACTCAACCCTTCTCCTCTTGGTCCTTTCTCTCTGTCTTCTTCCTCCACTTCCAGCCCTCCTCTTCTTCAAGTCATTCTTCTTCTCCTTCTTTCCTCTTTTTCTTCCTTTCTAGCTCCTCCTCCTCCTCTTCCTCTTGGTCCTCTTGGTCATCGTCTTCCTGCTGCTCTTCCTCCTCTTTTCCTTCCTCTTGGTCATCGTCTTCCTGCTCCTCTTCCTCCTCTTTTCCTTCCTCTTGGTCATCGTCTTCCTGCTCCTCTTCCTCCTCTTTTCCTTCCTCTTGGTCATCGTCTTCCTGCTCCTCTTCCTCCTCCTCCCTTCTTTCCTCTTGGTCATCCTCTTCCTGCTCCTCTTCCTCCTCCTCTTTTCCTTCCTCTTGGTCATCGTCTTCCTTCTCCTCTTTTCCTTCCTCTTGTTCATCCTATTCCTGCTCCTCTTCCTCCTCTTTTCCTTCCTCTTGGTCATCATCTTCCTCCTCCTCTTTTCTTTCCTCTTGGTCATCATCCTCCCGCCCTTCATCTTTCTTCTCTCCTCCTCTTCCTCCTCCTCCTCCTCTTTTCCTTACGCTTGGTCATAGTCTTCCTGCTCCTCTTCCTCCCCCTTCTCTTCTTCTTTATCTTACTCCTGTTCACCCCTCCTCTTCTTCATCTCTTCCTCTTCCTCCTCCTCCTGCTCTTCCTCCTCTTCCTCCTCCTCCCCCTCCTCTTCTTCATCTCTTTCTCTTCCTCCTCCTCCTGCTCTTCCTCCTCTTCCTACTCCTCCTGCTCTTCCTCCTCTTCCTCCTCTTCCTCCTCCTCCCCCTCCTCTTCCTCCTCTCTGTTGTTCTTTGTTTGCAGAAACTCTCCAGTCAGAAAAAGAAAATCACGTCTCCAACAACAGAAATCAATGATAATATTTTCATCTTCTCTCTTTCTCTTTACATCTCTCTTTCCTTCTTCCTCTCTCTTTATCTTCTTCTCTCTTTATTGTCCTCTCTTCTTCCTCTCTCTTTATTTCCCCCTCTCCTCCTCCTCTCTATTTTTCTCTAAATAAAGGTGTATTCCCACTAAGAGATCGATGCAAATGCTGCCATGGATTTACGCTCTCTTTCCTCTCGTCTTTTCTCTCCCCGCCGAGCAAATCTGTCTTTTATCGCTCTGAAATCAATACAAATATTTTCCTCTTTTTGTCTCTCTCTCTCTCTCTCTCTCTCTCTCTCTCTCTCTCTCTCTCTCTCTCTCTCTCTCTCTACCTCTCTCTACCTCTCTCTACCTCGCCCGCCCTCTTTCTCTTCTTTTCTCTTTGTCTCTTTCCTTCAGATGTGCATTTGTCTCTAAAACCAATGCAAATATTTTTACCATTTTCTCCCTCCCTCCCTCTCTCTCTCTCTCTCTCTCTCTCTCTCTCTCTCTCTCTCTCTCTCTCTCTCTCTCTCTGTCTCTCTCTCTCTCTCTCTCCCTGCCTCTCTCGCCCTCTCTCGCCCGGCGGCCGTCATTATGCGACTGATTGCTGCGTTTAGCCTGGTAATTGAAATAATGAGAGAAGATTACCTCGCCGCTTTTAGTCACCTCGTCTAATCCACCAATCAGCTGTCAGCAGGTCGAGATAGAGAGAGGTGTGTGTGTGTGTGTGTGTGTGTGTGTGTGTGTGTGTGTGTGTGTGTGTGTGTGTGTGTGTGTGTACATAACGTATATTTGTAGATATGGATGTTTGTTGCCTATAGAAGCATGTTTTTGCGTGTGTGTGTGTTACATCTGCTGTCGGCGGCGGGGAATCAGGAAAATCAATGACGCTGTTTTCCCTCAACATGACCGCCGCACACAACAAACTGTGTGTGTGTGTGTGTGTGTGTGTGTGTGTGTGTGTGTGTGTGTGTGTGTGTGTGTGTTTTCCATCTGTTGTCGTAGTTTGATTTTTTTCTGGTTTATCCGAGCTGTTTTTCTGCAGAGACTCTGGATTCTTTGTGGCACAGACGCCATCTTTGGTTCGTCTTTAACCTTTCAGGTTCATTTCTTGTCGTCCTACAGCTCAACGTTACACACTGACATGCAGTACTCGTCCGTTTATGTTACACAAGGAAAACAACAACAGTAGATCATTCCTGTAGAGCATTTTTTTTTAATTTGCAAGAAACACCGGTGAATTCTCCGGGCAGATAAAATGGCCGACATCGTAACATTAAACATCGTCCATCAACTTTGACTCTGCTTGAGCACCAAGCCTATCTCCTGATTCAATACTATCATACTTCAATAAGTATTGTGATTCGATATTCGGGAGGGAAAAAGATGAATCAGACACTTCTAGGGACTTTAACTTTATAAAATATCTAAATGAATCCAGTAAAAATGTTTGATTTTCAGCATGTATGTAGTCAGAGATGTTCTGAAGTCAAATATATCAGTCATTATCAGGACTTATTTATTATCCAGCAACCCAAAACTCAAAGAATAAAGACATTTCCCTCACAGATTAGTGGTGTTTTTTATTTAATTTATAAGGGACATGTCATGTTTTATACTTCTGGTGAATATAATCCAAACAATCTTATTTCCATAGATGTATTTTGTATATACAGTTCCCTTTGTTATCACCTTATTTTGAAAAGCGGACGTAGTCCCACGTGTCTACTTCCTCTAACTTCTCCAAGGTGGTCTCTAGCTCTCCCGTCAGCTCCGTTCTCTTATACGATACGATAACGTTTCCTGCTAACTTTTTCGCACTTTTTTTCGGATATTTTGCAGTCATTTTTCTGCCTTTTTTCGACGTTTTTCGGACTTTTGTTTAAACATATTTTTGCCTTTTTTAGGCCTTTTATTCTGACATATTTTGAGCCATATTTCGGACATACTTTGGCATTTTTTCGGCCTTTTTTCAGACTTTTTTTCAGCCTTTGTTCAGACTTATTTTCGGACATATTTTGGCCTTTTTTAGAAGTTAGCATGTAGCTTTAGCCGTGATGTCTAGCTCTGCTTTTCCTGCAATGTGTGAAACCCAAAGTGTTTCCATCCTTTACTGGATGTGTAGTGTTTACCACGCTGGATTTAACATGTGAGGGTGCAGGTCGTATCCACGACGACCCTCCAACGTTTTATACTTTCTGAGGTTTGTTTTGGTTGACGGATACGGAACGGATATGACATCACGTTACTCAGATTTTTCGTGCGTTAATATATTTTTTTGAACTGTTGTTCTTGTCATTAGTACTTTCACACACAACGGGAATATAACGCGGCGGAACGAGGTCGATAATCTGAGCTTTCACACAATGGTTGGTGGTATTTGATGATATTTTTAGTGTTATCAGTGAGGTTTGCTGTTGTTGTTGATGTTGATGTTGTTTATAATGAGGTTGTTGCTGGTTGTGTTGCCCATCACGGTGATGTTGTTGTTACTGAGGCATGTTGTTGTTGTTTTTATTTGATCGTGTTGATGTTTTGGTTGATTCTCACTGATTTTATTGTTTTGTTGTTGATGTTTTTAATTATAATAATAGAAACAACACAACAGAGGCAACATACGGAATCAACTCTTCCTCCTCCTCTTCCTCTATTATCTTCCTCCTGATGTGTTTGCAGTGTTTTCTGTTATGAAACATCCTCCCGTCCTCCTCCTCATCTTACTACCTCTGTGAGGTCATTCGGTCCTCATAAGGATACATGAGCAACAACACAAACACACTTTTCTAACTTTATGATTGTCCGTCTCCTCCCGCTGAGCGCCTCCTCGTCCTCCTCGTCCTCCTCCGGCCGGCCAGCTGAGGCCGGGAGACTTCGTCTTTGTTCTGCTGCGTGTCGGCCGGCTTCCTCTCCTCCGTCCTCCATCCTCTCCCCCGCCGGGATAAGCTTTTAGCCGCGTCCTAGCCGCGCAGGCTAACCGCCACGCAGCAAGCTCTCACCGGCTCCTCGCTGTTCCAGCCAAATGCCGCCACACAACACCATATAATTAAGAGCTCTGAATGCGAGCGGGCAAATGCGAAGCAATTTGGGACGAGGCGAGAGGCTGAGAGAGACGGGGGAGAGAGGAGGGGGAGGAGGACGGCGGCGAGCCAACGGCGGTTTCAATCTAATTGGGCCATATCAATTTATTTCACATTTCTGAAATGTCACGCCTTGATGTGAAGCTAACCGAATTTGCATACGCGCCGCAGCATGTTTTTACCTCGGCAGCAGAGTGTGGACGAAATAAATAGAGACAGAAATAAATAGAGGAGAAGAGACGCAGAGGGAAATGCCAGGGCCTTTTTCCCTCCGGCTGAGCGCCGCCGAACGGCGAGGGAGTGGCAACGCCGCCGACAACCGCAACTCGCCTGATGGCTCCTGATGGAGAGCTTTTAAACACAGGCGGTGGTGACGCTGACATTTCTGATGCTGAAGACACTCAGCTCAGCAGCAACAAGTCAACCAGCAACCAGCAATACACCAACTCAGCTCAGCGGCAACAAGTCAACCAGCAACTACAACCAGTAATACATCAACTCAGCAACAACCAGGAACTACAACCAAAGTTACAAGTTAAAGTTCCGAGTTAAAGTTACAAGTTATGAGTTAAAGTTAAAGTTATGGGTTAAAGTTATGAGTTAAAGTTAAAGTTACAAGTTAAAGTTACAAGTTACAGTTATGAGTTAAAGGTACAAGTTAATGTTTAGAGTTAAAGTTAAAGTTACAAGTTAAAGTAACTAGTTAAAGTAACGAGTTAAAGTTACGAGATAAAGTTACAAGTTAAAGTAACTAGTTAAAGTAATGAGTTAAAGTTACGAGTTACAAGTTAAATTTACAAGTTAAAATCACTAGTTAAAGTAATGATGTAATGATGTAATGATGTGATTATGTAATGATGTCATAATGTAATGATTTCAAACATAGATTAGAGGGGCAACATCTCTCCGTGTGAATAGTAAAGTTTGTTTAGTCAGTAAGGAGGTGATGGCAGCACACCTTGGTTCTGGTTCTGGTTTTGGTGCTGGTTCTGGTTTTGGTTCTGGTTCTGGTTCTGGTTTTGGTTCTGGTCCTGATTTTGGTTCTGGTTCTGGTTCTGGTTCTGGTTCTGGTTCTGGTTCTGGTTTTGGTTCGGCTCAATATAACAGCTTATTACAGATGTTACCTGATCTTCAGGTCCAGGTCGGTGTTCCACGAGTCTTCACTCTCTTCTTGTTATTTCTTAACTTCTTGTCTTTCTTGAAGTCTTTCTAACTTTCTTTTATGTCCATTTACTTCTCTCTTATCCTTCCAGCTCATCTTCTTCGTCTCCCTCTACCTGTTCTCCTCTTCATCACTTTTCCTCTTCATCACTATTTTCCCTCTTCACCTTTTCATGATTTCTCTTCACCTCTCAACTTTCATTTTCATCTCTATCCCTTCTTTCCTTTCTTTATTGACTCACCTCTCCTGCCTTTTTCTTTTATCTTCATCTTCTTCTCTGTTTACTTCATCATCATCATCATCATCATCATCCTCTTCATCATCCTCTCTCTGTTGATGGTTTTTCAATTGAAACCAATTAGAAGTACTTATTTCTCAAGAGCTTAAAGTTCATCTCTCTCTGTCTCTCCTTCTCCCTCTTTTACGCCCAATTGCTCTTTGTCTCCACACACACACACACACACACACACACACACACACACACACACACACACACACACACACACACACACACACACACACACACACACAGGACATGTTTTGCTATGCTATTTGAAGTCATTACCAGAGGAGTGTTTAGCAAACAGCAGCTAAGAGCAGTTTGACATTTGACTCTGACAGACCTCGCTCTGCTGTCTTTGTCCTCCAGGAATGTGTGTGTGCACGTCTGTGTGTGTGCACGTGCGTGTCTGAGTGTGTGCGTGTGCACATGTGTTTGGGTGTGTGAATGAGGAAAAAGTAGTAAAGTGTGAAAAGTAAAAGAGTGTGTGTGTGTCTACAGGCATGAGTGTGACAGAAAGTGAGATAAAAAGTGAAGCGTGCATGAGCGTGTGATTGCAAGTATTTTTGTGCACATGGTGTGTGTATGTGTGTGTGTGTGTGTGTGTGTGTGTGTGTGTGTGTGTGTGTGTGTGTGTGTGTCTCAGGTAAAGTTTGGGTTGGATCATGTATCCGGCACTCAGGGCAAAACTTGGCTCAAAGAGACAAAAGAAAGAGAGCGAGAGAGAGAGAGGTCAACAGCAGTGCTCTCTCTCTTTACATTCCTGTGTGTGTGTGTGTGTGTGTGTGTGTGTGTGTGTGTGTGTGTGTGTGTGTGGCCCAACTCACATCAAATCACAGCGCTGGAAGCAGTTGATTGACAGGTAACTTAACAGCAACTAAAGTTAGTTAGTTAACATCATTAAGGGCTGATATTTAGTTTTAGTCTGGTTGTTGTTGTTGTTGTTGTTGTTGTTGTTGTTGTTGTTGTTGTTGTTGTTGTTGTTGTTGTTATTGTTGCTTTTTGTTTTCTCTGCCAGACGTAGAGATTATGTGTTCGGTAGTGTATGTGTCTGTCTGTCCACAGCTAATCTCTCTATCCTAATACTACTGGACCTATCAGCCTAATATCTCTTTGTGCTCATGTATGACTGGACCTGTCGCGGTTTAGAAATGTTCCCTGCGTTGACAAGGAGTGGCTCAACGGTATTATTGCCTGTTTTTTTTTTTTTGCAAATTACTTCATTTATCATGATTTTAGTGCTATAAGCTTTATTATTAGAGTATTATTGGGTATATTGTTGCTTTTTAAATGAAAAAGATGACAGTTTTAAAACTAATTCAATACTTCTTTATTGTTAAACGCAGAACGCAGAAGGGCAACGAGGTGCAGCGTTTTTGTCAACTCTTTGGTGGCGTTGGTGGTTGCTATGATACGGGATATCCGCGGAAGTAAAAATGTTGACACAAGGTAGAGTACTGGCTCTGGATGAAGGGAAGGCTGAAACACGTGGGGAGAGAGCACGGATGAGAAGAGATGAAGATGAAAAATGCTTGGTGTGTCAGGACCTTTCGTCACTTAGACACAAAACATGGGAAAAATAGGGTCCAGGTTGAAAAATACCGTAGTTACCCTTTAAACAGTGAACATGAAGCGTTACACAGTCAACTGGAGTCTAGCTGCATAGATTAAAATGAGAGCGTATCTGTTGCGTGAAGAAAACGGGGGGGGGCAGCTGTGGTTCGTAATCTTTCAATCAAACTTTACATGTTGTTGTTATGATGAACTTCACAGTGTGTGTGGAAGAGATTCACATCGACAGAAAGAGTTACTTTTCAGTCAAAGGAAGTTTTAAGTAAAAAGACACTGTTTTCTGTGGGTTTCCATGGTGATGCTTGACCCCCAGCTGATGACCCTTGCGGTCCGTTGCCGTGGTAGCGGCCCGCGCTTCCTACAGGAGAGAGACTGAATATCATCCGCTTTCACACAGACTGTTTTCCTTTTTTTAGAGGTATTTTAAACACACGGCTGCAGCTCATTTACACACATGTTACATATCATCATCATCATCATCATCATCATCATCATCATCATCATCATCATCTCTGTCAAATATAAATCAAACCACGATGTACCGTCTTTGCTCTACAGTGTGACTTGTATGGACATTGTATGTTTTGCTTTTATATATATTTATATAACCTATATACACCGATTTTTTTCACTTACTTTTGTGTATATAACGGCTGTTTGTTTATTTCTATCTGTTGTTTTCTAAACTGTGTAGAAGTACAAGGAGAAAGACAGATTGTATGTGTGCACACATACTGTACTACCTCATGCCGTCTTGTATGACATGACATAATTACTACAAACATATATAAATAAAGGTATATATTTAAACGTGATACATTACAAATGAGCATTTGCTCGACTGATCATAACTTTATTATATTTCCTGCAGTGTTTACACACATTACAGATGTAAACAAACATTTAACAGCATTTAAAAACGGCATTAACATCTCCGACTCCGTCGACGTTCACAGTCAGTGTGAGTATTAACAGACCTGTCAATCATTTAAAACACGGCAGCCAGCGAAGTAACAAAGCAATCACTTGACATGCTTTCGTTCATTACTATTTGACATTTATCAAACAAAGACATGAAACATAATGTCATGCTCTCCATGAAGCAATCATGATAATAATACAGTTAAATCCAGCAGAACCCACCACTCATCAGTCGGCTCTATACACCTGCTCAGCATTGTGTTGCATGCAGAGTGGCTCATCTACACAGCACATGACCTTCTGATTATAACTGTTATTTATATGATAAAGTGAAGTGTGTGTTCTCGCTGTGTGTGTTAGCGGCTTCGTGAAACCTCCTTCATGTTGAGTGTTGCTCTTAATATTTCCACTCTTAAATATCTCACAATACATGCATGTGATTGTGACACCGTGGGCATTAATGTGCAGCTGTAACAGCATCCACTCGGCGGGGATCTGTTCCCATTCAGGCCGGGAGGCGACCTCCAGGTCAGAGAATACCTTAAACCTGCATCCTCTCTACCAGCCAGCAGGGGGCGACTCCTCTGGTTCTATAGAAGTCTGGTTCTATAGAAGTCTATGAGAAAATGAGTCTACTTCTCTCTTGATTTATTACCTCAGTAAACATTGTAAACATTAGTTTATGGTCTCAATCACTAGTTTCAAGTCTTCTTCAATACAGCATGATGTTCATTTAGTAAATTATGGTCCCATTTAGAGTCAGATAGACCATAAAGCAGGGGATGCTTTAGGGCGGGGCTACCTTGTGATTGACAGGTCGCTACCAGGGCGTTGTCCGGTCTGGGAGTTGTCCATGTTTTCGTCTTGGAACTTTAACCCTTTCACTTCATCAGAGTTAATTATAACAGTTTGGTCTCCTAAAAATGTTTTATTCAGCGTTCGGTTGTACTTAGCTCCACCCTCTAGTGTCACTTCTGGTTCCAAAAAAGCAAGATAGAGACAGCCAAAAAAACAAGATGGCTACCACCAAAAACCAAGTTGGTGACAGCCAGAAACCAAGATGGCAACGGCCAAAAACCAAGATGGCGACGGCCAAAAACCAAGATGGTGACAGCCAGAAACCAAGATGGTGACAGCCAAAAACCAAGATGGCTACCACCAAAAACCAAGTTGGTGACAGCCAGAAACCAAGATGGCGACGGCCAAAAACCAAGATGGCGACGGCCAAAAACCAAGATGGTGACAGCCAGAAACCAAGATGGTGACAGCCAAAAACCAAGATGGCTACCACCAAAAACCAAGTTGGTGACAGCCAGAGACCAAGATGGCGACGGCCAAAAACCAAGATGGCGACGGCCAAAAACCAAGATGGTGACGGTCAAAAACCAAGATGGTGACAGCCAAAAACCAAGATGGCTACCACCAAAAACCAAGTTGGTGACAGCCAGAAACCAAGATGGCGACGGCCAAAAACCAAGATGGCGACGGCCAAAAACCAAGATGGTGACGGTCAAAAACCAAGATGGCGACATGGTGATGGCCAAAAACCAAGCTGGCGATGGTCAAAAATCAAGATGGCGACATTGCAATGGTCAAAAGCCAAGATGGCGACGGCCAAGAAACAAGATGGTGACATGGTGACGGCCAAAAAACAAGATGGCGACGACCAAAAACCAACATTGCAACAACCAAAACAAAGATGGCGACATGGTGACGGCCAAAAACCAACATGGAGATGGTCAAAAACCAAGATGGCTACCACCAAAAACCAAGTTGGTGACAGCCAGAGACCAAGATGGCGACGGCCAAAAACCAAGATGGCGACGGCCAAAAACCAAGATGGTGACGGTCAAAAACCAAGATGGTGACAGCCAAAAACCAAGATGGCTACCACCAAAAACCAAGTTGGTGACAGCCAGAAACCAAGATGGCAACGGCCAAAAACCAAGATGGAGACGGCCGAAATGCAAAACTCAAGGCTGAAAATGGTCCTTAGTCCTTTTGGCCGTTAATCTGTATTTAAAAGGTCACACTTCCTCTCATGCTCTGTGTGATGTTTGAAATCATCCCGGTACGGCAGCTCTGGAGGTTCATACTTCCACGAACATGTGAGTGTGTTGTCATTGTAGTGTGTGTTGTTGCTGTGTGAATATCTCTATTAGTTAACCGCAGCCCGGCCTCGTTCTATCATCCCTCCCTCTCTTTGAAGTGGAGTTGGAAAGCCGAGCCCAGCATTAGCCGTCTCGCTCGCCCCGGGGCCCGACACTAATATGTGAACGCTGCCGAGATGAACAATACAGCCTTTACATACATTACACAGAGCCATCAGTCACTGTTTAAACTGGAAAACTCAGTGTGTGTGTGTGTGTGTGTGTGTGTGTGGGAGGAAGGGTGACATAGAGATCACACACTAGCATTCACACACCACATGATACCTGTGGATACATACACACATTTGTATTCATTGTTCCTGACATATAATATAATACACAAAGACACAGACAGAGACGACCACAGACACTCAGTTAACTCTCTATGGAAGCATCTGAATCCCCCACGTGCCCTCGCTGCACCGCTCCATGCTAACATGCTAACACCTTAGCATATCTTCCCATAGGAGATAGTTGGCTTTGTGTTAACATTTCCATTCTCTGCTGAGTGATAGCAGACTCCATGCTTAAACCGTAGCATATTCTACATGGAATGACTGACTTCATGCTAACTTTGTGGGCATATTTAATGTTGAGTGATGGTAAAGCTCCGTGCTAATAGTCATATTCATTGCAGACTCTGTGCTCAAACATTAGCATATAGAAGGAATGAGTCCTAAAACCTGGAAATGAGTCAGCATTTTTGCTGTCAATCGATTAAAAAAGTTCAAAAATATAGATTGCGATGGAAGATGGTGATGGCCAAAAACCAAGATGGCGATATGGTGGTGGCCAAAAACCAAGATGGTGATATGGTGATGGCCAAAAACCAAGATGGCGATATGGTGGTGGCCAAAAACCAAGATGGCGAGGGCCAACAACCAAGTTGCGTTAATGCGTTAAAGAAATTAGTTGCGTTAAAACGTTTTTACTTTGACAGCCCTAGTTATAGAAAGATGTTTAAGTTTTTAGATTTAATTTAAACATTCTAAGACAGATATTATTATTATTATTATTATTATTATTATTATTATTATTATACTACACATGATGATAGTTGGATGATGCTCCGGAGAATCACCATGTCTATCAAAATGTATGCAAAAAACTTTACCACAGACACACACACACACACA
>CAKAOJ020000475.1:265000-282500 GCA_916701645.2 Sebastolobus alascanus
TTATCATATTATTGATTATTGATGTATTAATCAGTTTAATGTATATACCTGTCTCCTCCTCTTCATTCCTCAACTCTCTCTCTCTCCTCCTCTTCATTCCTCCCTCTCTCTCTCTCCTCCTCTTCCTTCCTCAACTCTCTCTCTCTCCTCCTCTTCATTCCTCCCTCTCTCTCTCTCCTCCTCTTCCTTCCTCAACTCTCTCTCCTCCTCCTCTTCCCTCCTTCCATCTCTCTTGCTCTTCTTCCTCCCTTTTCTCTCCTCCTCTCCCCTCTCTCTCCTCTTCTTCCTTCCTCCCTTTTCTCTCTGCTCCTTCCTCCTCTTCATTCTTCCCTTCTTTCCGCTTTCTCTCCTCCTCTTCATTCCTCCCCTCCGTCTCCTCTTCTTCCTCCCATCTCTCTTCCTCCCCTCTCCCCCTCTTCTCCTCTTCCTTCTCTTCCTTCCTCCCCTCTTTCTCCCCTCTCTCTCCTCCTCTTCCTCCTCTTCTTTCCTACCCTATCTCTCCTCCTCTTCCTTCCTCCCCTCTCTTCTCCTCCTCCTCCTCCTCTCTCCTCTTCTTCCTCCCATCTCTCTTCCTCCCCTCTCCCCCTCTTCTCCTCTTCCTTCTCTCTTCTCCTCCTCCTCTCTCCTCCTCTTCTTTCCTCCCCTCTCTCTCCCCCTCTTCTCCTCTTCCTTCTCTCTTCTCCTCCTCCTCTCTCCTCCTCTTCTTTCCTCCCCTCTCTCTCCTTCTCTTCCTTGTCCCCTCCCTTTCCTCTTCTTCCTCCTCTTCCATCCTCTCTTCATTCCCCCTCTCCTCCTCTTCCTCCTTTTTCTCTCCTCCTGTGCCCGTTGACCTTTGACCTGTGTCTCACGGTGAGGGTGTGTTTGTTTCGCTGCCCGGCGCTGCCATGTTTCCATGTTTGTTTCCCAACAGCTCAGTTTCTTGTTTTCAGTCTGACGCCTCCGACGCTGCGACACCGCGGTCATGAAATCTGAGAAATTAATCAGAGCTATTGTTCTTCCTCTGTGTGTGTGTGTGTGTGTGTGTGTGTGTGTGTGTGTGTGTGTGTGTGTGTGTGTGTGTGTGTGTTTACACGCTATCAGTTTCTCTGTGTTTGGTTTTGTTTATACTGAGTCTCTCAGGACGACAAAGCCGCTCTCTTTGTTTGTGTGTGTTGTGTGTGTTGTGTGTGTGTTGTGTGTATTTTCATACGTTGCTGCCCTAAGTACACTACTTGTGTTTTCTCTTTAGTAAACAAAAGCAAAACAAGCGCTCCCCTCAGGATTCACACTGTCAGCTGAAGGGTTGTTTTTTCTTCTTCTTTCATTTAATCACAACAAAACAAACATTGTCTGACTTCTGATAAAAGTACAGCAGTGGTGGAAAGTAACTGAGTACATTTACACAAGAGGATCTTTACTTTAGTATTTCTATGTTCTACCTGCTATACTTTTAAAGGGCAACTTCAGTATTCTTTAACCTGGACCCTATTTCTCCATGTTTTTGTCTCCTGCTAACAGCAGCCAACGGCTCACGGCTGCTGTTAGCAGAAGGCTAAATATGATCAACATTTACTCTCCATCTCTGAAACGTTTCTCTCATATTGTAGCTCTCTAGAGCCTCCAATCACAGTTTGTCATCTCAAATGTTTGTGATATCTGGATTCTGGCACCAACAACACAGCAAGATGACATTTTAGATGTGTAGCTTTAGCCCACTGCTAGTGTTAGTTAGCCTCCAGTCTGTCCTTTGGTTAGCCTCCAGCTAACACCGTGACTCGTGTCCCAGCCTCTCTATATAGGCCTTCGGTCACGTGGATTACATAGAAGTTCATTTCGTGCTGACCTTCACGATAGAAATGTGAAATTTGTGTCTCAGTACACGAATCAATACATTACATTTAGTGAGTATTTCTTGAGCTGCTGTGTGTCCAAACCAACCGGACTACCTTCACATTTCTGTTGTTTTCTCCTGCAGCAGCTCCGTCACATGATCAGTTCCTGGTTTTCTGTCTCCAGTTACACAAACTCAACCTCAGCTCGTCTATTTACATATTTCACCTCGCTAAGTACATGTGTGTGTTGTTCTTCCTCTGGCCACAACAAAAACAAGCGCTCCCTTCACTCCTCTGTGTCTGTTGACATACTTCCTCCCTCTAAATTACCTCAACACTGAACCGAGCGCTCCCTCCCGGTCCGCTGTACCTGTCACAGCCCGGCCCGGCTTGTTTACATACTTTGCGGCTCTAAGTACATGTGTATGTTTTCACAGTGTTTCCTTTCTTTGGGTACAACAAAACAAGCGCTCCTCTCTTGAACATGACAGCTCGCTCTAAAGCTAATGTCGCCCTCAGGGAGGCCGAAGAGGAGGAGGAGGAGGAGGAGGAGGAGATGATTCATAACGACCTGCCATCCTGTCAACACACACACACACACACACACACACACACACACACACACACACACACACACACACACACACACACAGCCTGCAGGGACAATAGGTGCTGTTGCTTTTAAGGGTGAGTCCAACCTGGATCGTCTTACCTTCCCTCTCTCTCTCTTCAAGTCATTTGTACTCCCTCCTCCTCCTCTTCCTCCCCTCTTCCTCCCCCCTCCACCATCATTAACAGCTAAAGTTACTCCCCCCCCACCCCCCCCACCTCCCTCCAAGCTAAACACACTCATCACTGTCTTGAGTGTGTGTGTCCAGGTATGTGTGTGTGTTAGCGTACCTGCTAACTCCTGCATGCTGCGTTAACATTTGCTGTTTTTTCTCGGGAAACTCCCCAAAAAAAACATGTTTTTAAAGGACCAGTCCAACATTTTTAATGTTTCTTTATAAGAGCAGCAGTGATGGAAGAACTATTTAGACCTTTTATTTAAGTAAAAGGTGCTAAAAAATACTGTTAAAGTTAATGTGATAATAACACAAATTAATTTTAACGACACTAATTTCTTCAACACATTAACACAACTTGTGATTTTTAGGTTGTAGCGGCTCAGTTTTGAAGCTAGAGTGAAGATACTGGTATCATAGTAAACTATAAAACCTGATGAATCCATCGGTACCAACCAGGTCAGACTAGCTTTTAGTGAAGGAGGTTAAATAACGCTCCAAACTTACGCTAAATTTTGGTGAGGAAAAACTGTCATGTCCATTTTCAAAGGGGTCCCTTGACCTCTGACCTCCAGATATGTGAATGTAAATGGGTTCTATGGGTACCCACGAGTCTCCCCTTTACAGACATGCCCACTTTATGATAATCACATGCAGTTTGGGGCAAGTCATAGTGAAGTCAGCACACTGACACACTGACAGCTGTTGTTGCCTGTTGGGCTGCAGTTTGCCATGTTATGATCTGAGCATATTGTTTTATGCTAAATGCAGAACCTGTGAAGGTTTCTGGACAATATCTGTCATTGTTTTGTGTTGTTAATTGATTTCCAGTAATAAATATATACATACATTTGCATAAAGCAGCATATTTGTCCACTCCCATGTTGATAAGAGGATCAAATACTTGACAAATCTCCCTTTAAGGTTCATTTAGAACAGATAAGAAATGTACGATTAATCCAGATTAACTATTTTAATCCATTGACAGCCCTAAAAATAAGCAAACAAGTACAATATTTACCTCTGAGATGTAGTATACTAGAAGTATAAGTTGCACAAATTTCCACTTAAGTACAGTACTTGAGTAAATGTACTGACATTAATTTTTTCTTTAATCAATGATTTAACCATCTTACATGTTTATGTTCTGAACATCAGTTTGAATGATTTACATTCTTTGATTGGCTCTTTGTTGAGTGAAATGCACCTTGGGAGTTGTAGTTTTCTGTCCACAGGTTTCTTGTAGCTTTGACTTTTGATATTTTCTGATCTTTGGTACAGATGATTCAACCAGGAGAGTCTGATAAAGGTCTATAATCTGTCTGTAGTTCATAACCAACTACTTCATCAGCTCAGGAAGTCCACCAGACTCCATTATAAATTGGTTTTGTTTTGCAGGTGCATATTCATACATGTATAAAATGCTCCAACATCTTTATTAATGGTTCACTGTAATGTGTTTGGTATCTGTTGGTACATTCAGCAGAGCTCCGTTGGCTCTTTACTCTCTCTGTTAACATACATTTTTTACACAATGGTGTTTATTTTATCACCGTGACAACTGGGAACTTAAAGAGTCAACATCTCCATCTGTGAGGAAACATGTTTTATCATCCAGCTGGATTCAAGAGAATCAGAGGAGTGATTGTATTTCATTATCCAGGTAGCCTGCAGATGTCTTCAGGTGATTCCCGCCTTTATTAATGAGTCCGACCGGCGACCTGCTGCCTCTCTAACCTCTCCTCTCTCTTCACCTTTCCCAGCAGCCTCCCCTCCGGCACCCCCCCCCCCTCCCTCTGTAAACATCAGTTCGGTGGGAAAGTTTGGTTCATCCGTCTCTCTTCCTGTCAGGTAAGATGAGACGAGGCGGCTGCAGCCCGCCGATCGATCTTCTTCTGCTGCAGATCACTGTCACTCTTCTTCTTCTTCTTCTTCTTCTTCTTCTTCTTCTTCTTCTTCTTCTTCTTCTTCTTCTTCTTCTTCTTCTTCTTCTTCTTCTTCTTCTTCTTCTTCTTCTTCTTCTTCTTCTTCTTCTTCTTCTTCTTCTTCTTCTTCTTCTTCTTCTTCTTCTTCTTCTTCTTCTTCTTCTTCTTCTTCTTCTTCTTCTTCACCTTCTTCACCTTCTTCACCTTCTTCTTCTTCTTCTTCTTCTTCACTGCTGCATCCACCTCAAACTACACCTGTACACATGAAATTAACTTTGTAAATCTTCTTAGTTGTCCTAAAAAAAGACGATCAGATTCAACAACAATCCGTATCACGTCTCAGTCAGTCAGCGGTCTGTTAATGTTAAGATTTAGTTTCTAGTACGGCTGTCAATCAATTAAAATCGATATTAATTGCATGAATGCCCATAGTTAATCGCCATTAATTACGTCGTAGCATTATTTAGCCTCCTTCGCCATAAGCTAGTATGACACGGTATGCCAATTTTTCCTTGCCAAAATTTTGCGTAAGTCTAGTCATGGTTGGTACCGATGGATTCATCAGGTTTTCTAGTTTCAGATGATACAAGAATCTTCACTCTAGCTTTAAAACTGAGCCGCTACAACCTAAAAATCACAAATGTATTAAATACATTAGTGGCGTTAAAAACAAATTAGCGTTAACACATTTTGATATAAATGTAGTGAAGTAAAAAGTTCAATATTTCCCTCTGAGATGTAGCGGAGTAGAAGTATAAAGTAGCAGAAAATGGAAATACTCAAGTAAAGTACCTCAGTGTTGTACTTGAGTAGAGTAGTAAATGTACTTCCCTCAGCGTGGACCTTCAGGTGTTGGTGTGTCTCGGGTCACGTTGGTGTCGGATCAGCCAGGTGCTGAGGATTAGTGTCGCCAGACTCTCTGTACCTTGAAGAGCAGCCGGCGCTTATCGCCATGACGGGAGACGAACAACAACACACGATTAAAGCTTCAGTCTGAAGGTTAATATTTAATATGATGATACTTGTACAGCAGTAGAGACAGAGGGAGGGACGGGAGGGACGGACGGGACGGACGGGACGGAGGTCAGAGGCCGACAACGACAGTGACCATCAGAACTGTCATGATTCCTTCCCATGATGCACTCTGAGTAATAATCAGCAACACTAGAGAGGTCAAACAGTTGAAGAATGTTTTAAAACATCCAGTTAAAACGTCCGCTCACTGTCTTTACTGACAGTCGAGTCTCAAGTCATTCGAGTCAAGTTTCGAATGACTTGTTGAACCAGAGCTGTGGATTTAATACTTAACTTTTAGTCATCTGGAAAGACTCGAAACTGAACTTGGACTTGTTTTAATTTGGATTTGTCTCAGATTACTTAAAATGTAACTTATTCTGACTAATTTTGAATGACTCAAGTCTTAACTTGGACCTGTCTTGAAAGACTTGGTCTTGTCTTGAATAACTTGAAACTTAACTTGGACTTGTCTTGAAAGATTTAACTGAACTTGGACTTGTCTCAAATTACTTAAAATGTAACTTATTCTGCCTCATTTTGAATGACTCGAGTCTTAACTTGGACTTGTCTTGAGTGACTTGTGTCCTGATTTTGTCTTGCCTTGAACGTCTTGAGATTTAACATGGATTTATCCCAAATGACTCGAGTCTTAACTTGGACTTGTCTTGAATGTCTCCTGACTTCTTAAACTTGTGTCAACTTGGACTTGTCTTCAATAACTTGAAACTTAGCTTGGTCTTGTCTTGAATGCCTCTTGACTAAACTTAAACTTGTGTCAACTTAGACTTGTTTAGAATGACTTGGTCTTGTCTTGAATAACTTGAAACTCAACTTGGACTTGGTTTTAATAACTTGAAACTTAACTTGGACTTGGTTTTAATAACTTAAAACTCAACTTGGACTTGGTTTTAATAACTTGAAACTTAACTTGGACTTGGTTTTAATAACTTGAAACTGAACTTGGACTTGTCTTGAATGACTTGTGTCCTGATTTTGTCTTGGATTTATTCTGAAAGACTCAAGTCTTAACTTGGACCTGTCTTGAATGCCTCTTGACTTGACTTAAGCTTGTGTCAACTTGGACCTGTCTTGAATGACTTGGACTTGTCTTGAATAACTTGAAACTTAACTTGGACTTGTCTCTAATGACTTGTGTCCTCCTGATTTTGTCTTGTTTTGAATGTCTTCAGACTTTACTGTCTTTAATGCCTATTGACCTAAACTTGTGTCAACTTGGACTTCTTTAGAATGACTTGGACTTGATTTGAATGCCTCTTGACTTGACTTAAACTCGTGTCACCTTGGACCTGTCTTGAAACTTAACTTGGACTTGTGTTACTTGGACTTGTCTCAAATGACTTGTGTCCTCAAGCTATTTGAGCAAAGTCCAATTCAAGTCTGAGGTCATTCAAGACAACTCCAAGTTAAGTTTCGAGTCATTCAAGACCAGACCAAGTTAAATCTCTAGTAATGTGAGACAAGTCCAAGTTAAGCCTCAAGTCATCACAGACGAGTCATACCAGATTATGAGATAAAACCAAGTTGAGTCTTGATGCCTTCAAGACGAGTCCAAATAAAGTCTGAGCTACTCAAGACTCGACCAAGTTAATTCTAATATCAAGATGAATCCAAGTTAAGTGTCAGGTTTTTCAAGTCCAAGTTAAGACTCGAGTCTATAGTCTCAACGCTGTGTTCACTGACCTGAGGATAAAATCAGACAGATCTTAAACCTCCCACATGGACCTGGGAAGGTAAAGTTTCCTGAAGGGAGCGCTTGTTTGGCTGAAAAGAGGAAAATATCAGGTGGCGTCTGAGAGCGCCGAGTGAAGCTTTAAACAGTCGGACAGACTTTAACGTTATCAGCCGACAGTTTGAAAACAGACGGACGGCTGTGGGCAAACACACACTAACACACACACACACACACACAAACACAAACACACACACACAGAGTGAAAGACGTACACAAACAGAGACGTAGACAGATTAACACACTTAGCTGTTTCTGTTTAAAGAAGAAACTCCGTCTCTGAGGGTTTTTATTCAACACTGTTTGTGTGTTTTATATCTGAGTGATGTCAGCAGCAGTGGAAGAAGAACTGTAGTACAATAAGCATCAAAATATACTTAAGTAAAAGTACTAATTATGCAGTAGGGCTGAGATGATACACTTATCTCCTGATTCGATACCATCACGATACTAGGGTACGATTTATTGTGATTTATTGTGATTTTTGTTAACTTTTTTAACACTAGACCATGGGCAGAAGTTGAATCATACACCTCTCCCGAATGACTCCAGTCTTAACTTGGACCTGTCTTGAATGCCTCTAGACTTAACTTAAACTTGTGTCAACTTGGACCTGTCTAGAATGACTTGAAACTTAATTTAGACTTGTTTTGAATGACTTATGTCCTGATTTTGTATTGTCTTGAGTGTCTTGTGACTTTACTTGAACTTATTCCGAATTATTCAAGTCTTAACTTGAATGCCTCTAGACTAAACTTAAACTTTGTGTCAACTTGGACTTGTTTAGAATGACTTGGTGTAGTCTAGAATAACATGAAACTTAACTTGGACTTGTCTTGAAAGATTTAACTGAACTTGGACTTGTCTCAAATGACTTGTGTCCTGATTTTGTCTTGGAAGTCTTGAGACTTAACTTGGATTTATCCCCAATGTCTCGAGTCTTGACTAGGACCTGTCTTGAATGCCTCTAGACTTAAGATAAACTTGTGTCAACTTGGACTTGTCTAGAATGACTTGAAACTTAATTTAGACTTGTGTTGAATGACTTATGTCCTGATTTTGTATTATCTTGAGTGTCTTGCGAATTTACTTGAACTTATTCTGAATTATTCAAGTCTTAACTTGAATGCCTCTTGACTAAACTTAAACTTTGTGTCAACTTGGACTTGTTTAGAATGACTTGGACCCGTCTCCTGTACCCCCCTAAAGACCCCCTGTACCCCCCTAAAGACCCCCTGTACCCCCCTAAAGAAGACTAGAACAGGTCTATTGTGGCTCTCAGAGGGTTAACAGTAGTTTATATATATAGAAAGTCTTCATAGATGATTTAAACTCGTCCGTTTTCTGAGTTTCTTTTTGGTAAATTTGCTGATATTTTTGTGATTCCTCTGGAAAACTTCCTTCCTCAGACTTTCTCTTTATCTGTCTTTACGTCCTCACCACCGAACAAAGCAGACAAAACACACACTCACAAGGTGGAGAGGCATTCACAGAGAGAGAAAGACATGAGGAGGGGGGGACTTTTAGCCAGGAGGTCAAAGGTCAGGGGCCCTTAAACCAACACTTTGGCCCTCTAAAGCTCACAGCAATTACCTCTCAGACATACACACTCAGAATGGACTCGATTCACCAGCAGCACCAATTAATGGTGGTGGAGACGGCTGAAAGAGAGAGGCCATGGACACAATCACGGTCACGTATACTGAGGGGCCCCGGACCCCTCGCTCGCTTTCTCACCCGAAAACAGAGAGAGAGAGAAAAGACGAAGGGAGAATTAAGAGTGCAAATTAACTCTCTTTTTTCCCCGCTCCTTCTCTCCGTCGGTGAGCGAGCCGCTGTCTGGATAATGAGGCCGTCTTTAACGCCGCGGATCAGACGCACAATGCCACACATCCACGCCGTGTGACACGCTCGTCTCACCTTCGCCGCGCTAACCGCCAATAATTGGCTGCTTTGCATTGAGGAGGCAGAGACGGCTGGTTGTTTTAACAGGAATGCTGTTTGTTCAACAGACAGAGGAGATATCAGACGTCACAGACCTTATTTACTTATTTATCTTCATTTCTGACCACCTTCCAAATCATCCATTAGTCTTCAGATTGATTTCCTTGATTGAGTTTATGGTTTCAATCTCTAGTTTCAAGTCTTCTTCAATACAGCATGATGTTCATTTAGTAAATTATGGTCCCATTTAGAGTCAAATAGACCATAAAGCAGGGGATAATTTAGGGCGGGGCTACCTGCTGATTGACAGGTCGCTACCACGGCGTTGTCCGGTCTGGGAGTTGTCCGTGTTTTAGTCTTAGAACTTTAACCCTTTCACAGTGTGTTTTCACTTCATCAGAGTTAATTTTGATGTTTTGGTCGCCTAAAAATGTTTTATTCAGCGTTCGGTTGTACTTAGCTCCACCCTCTTGTGGCACAAAACAAGATGGAGACGGACAAAAACCAAGATGGAGACGGGCAAAAAACAAGATGGTGACGGCCAAAAACCAAGATGGCGACGGCCAAAAACCAAGATGGAGACGGACAAAAACCAAGATGGCGACGGACAAAAACCAAGATGGCGACGGCCAAAAACCAAGATGGCGACGGCCAAAAACCAAGATGGAGACGGCCAAAAACCAAGATGGAGACGACCAAAAACCAAGATGGCGACGGACAAAAACCAAGATGGCGACAGGCAAAAACCAAGATGGAGACGGACAAAAACTAAGATGGAGACGACCAAAAACCAAGATGGAGACGACCAAAAACCAAGATGGAGACGGGCAAAAACCAAGATGGCGACGGCCAAAAACCTAGATGGAGACGACCAGAAACCAAGATGGCGACGGTCATAGCTTAAGCGAAGTAAAAGTACCTCAAAAATTGTACTTAAGTTTAGTACTTGGGTAAACGTTACCTTCCACTGCTCCGAAACAATCGCAGCTCCTTCCTTCTTCACGTATCTCCGCCGTTGACTGACTGTACTCCTTTGTATGTGACAGATTCCAGAGGGATTATGGGAAATGGAGGCAGGTCCTCTCAGAGGATCTGCACCTCCAGCCTGTAATCACATGCAGTGTGTGTGTGTAAAAACCTCTTGGCCCCGTGTGTTCACTTACAGCGACATACATCGATGTATATGCATGCTTTTACACATTCACACTCTTATATATGCACCGACACACACACCGTTACACACACTGGATGTGTGTGTTTCAGTATGAAAATGTGGGTAAATATCAGATACCACACACACACACACACACACACACACACACACACACACACACACACACACACACACCCTCGGGTGCAGGGTGACACAGTGTGTGTCGGCAGTGTTAATGTATTCATGTGACTTCTGTCTGTGTGTAAATCCAGATTTACACTCCGTCGGTCCCCGCTGACACAAACAGACTTTACTCTGAAGCTACGTCAACTTCACTGACAAGATACAAAGAAAACACAAAGCTTTTAACTTAGCGGATCGTCAACTTCCTGTTTCAGTGTTCTCGCCGGATTGTTCTGGTTCTGTATGTTGAGTTTGGCGCTCACGCTTTTAGCATTCAGCACGACGAGTGATAATCGTGTCACGGCGCTGTTAACACCGACGTGCCCAGAGATTAGGAGATGTTTATCTCTAATTGTGAGGAGAGGGAAATGTCTCAGGACCACGATGACACTTCCTGATTTAATTTGCTTTGATTTCATGCCCGGTTGGAAGCGTGAGGCCCGTCTCGATGCAGACGCAGAGTTCTCACGTTATTAAGAGTTCAAACTAAACTCAGGAGTTCTCGCAGAAAATATTAGATTTAGAAACTGAGGCCAAAGTTATCTTCTCGTCTTTTTCGGTGATAAAGTAAATTCCACCGTTAATACAGAGCTCCAGGGATGACGTCTTTCTTTAGTCCAACAGGAAGTTACCATCACTCTGGTTCCCTCAACAAAAAGCCAACGGGATTGTTCCATTTTTATTATAACATATTTCATTTCGGAAGTTCCAACCCGGTCTCACAAGAGGACGTATAAATACCACGATATTACACGGACATTCTAGCATTTTAGTCTTTGCGCAAGTCCTTTGTTCGCCACGCAAACGTCTACAGTTAGGTTTAGTCAAGAAAACCACTTAGTTAGGGTAAGGGAAAACGTCATAGTTCGGCTTGAAATAAGTACATAAACAAAGTAAAACACTTAAGGAAACAACTACAGAAAACACGTCACAAACTTCAACAAAAAACACGCAACAATCGTGATTAACGTAACTTACAAAACAAAACGCCGGTCAACACGGGTCTCCTGGTTAAAAGTCCTGTGTTTGTTGGACCCGTCCACCATCAGTGGTCTTTCTCGCTTTTTATTCTACATCACTAAGTCTTACCGTAGTATTTATACGTGATGCGTTTACATTGAAGTCAGTACAGGATACCTGCCGTATAAATAACACGGGGAAATCAAGAAAGGCGTACTTATTGCACGCTAAACGCCTTGCGCATTATCGTGGAGTTATTATCGTTTTTGTGCGAACGGGCTGCCTCCTCCGTCATGTGTATATATCAGGATACTTTGTGTTTGTCTACTTAATGTTTGTTACAGTGGGAATGCTTTAAAGCTGTAGCTCAGCAGCTCTGTAGCTGAGAGGAAATAGTTTTATTGTGGCGGTGGTGTGAATATTAGCTGTTCTCACATTTTCCCAGAACACGTGTGTTGTGGTTGTACGACAGAACCTGAACCCGTCAGCTGATAGATTGGTCCTAATATTTACTGATGAACTTTAATCACTCAGATCCAAATGAGACGCAGTTTGTCCGTCGGTTGGTCATCAATCTTCTTCTTCTTCTCTGGCTCAGATTGTCGGTAGTTTAAACGTTTTGGAGGAGAGAGAGCGGGTCGACCTCCGGCTGATCCCCCCCGAGCGCCGAGTGTTTGGAGTCAAACTTCAGCTCCGTCTGATCTATCGGCCGCAGTGTTTAGGACCAAACCTTCAACCGGATCACTCAGCACGCACACAATGGATCACACACCGGGGACAAAGAGTGTGTGTGTGTGTGTGTGTGTGTGTGGGTGTGTGTGTGTGTGTGTGTGTGTGTGTGTGTGTGTGTGTGTGTGTGTGTGTGTGTGTGTGTGTGTGTTGACCATGTTCGTCTTCTCCGTCAGCAGCCAATTGGTCAGCTCATTAGAGGATCATACATCAGAGCCGGCCTGACCTCCCTCCTAGCTCTCGCTCTCTCTCTGGGTCTCAGTTTGAATCCTCCAAACTCCACTTCATTAGACCCAGTAGGCTCATTTTAAATACAATTCTGAGGTACTTGTACTTTACATGAGTATTTCCATTCTCTGCTACTTTTTACTTCTACTCCACTACATCTCAGAGGTAAATATTGTATGTACACTTTTTTTACTTCACTACATTTATTAAATAATTATTTTGATATCTCACAGGAAGGCGTACAGTATATATAACTCGACATCTCAAAGACATTCCGCCTGTCATGAGGACGCATTTTAGCCTTTTCGCGTGCCGTTTGTACGCCACGCAACAAAACTACGGTAACATCCGAAGTTAAGGTTTAAGGCCCTGACAGTTTGGAGCCGTCTGTCTAGTTTTTGCGGAATATGAAATATTCATATTCAAGCGAGAAATTCTCCTGACGCTGTGTTGTGAAAGCCTATCAGCGTTGATCCATCCAAACTCCATTCAGAAAACAAGCATTTTAATAGTTGTTAGCTTGTAGTCATGGTAACAGACCTGACAAAGCATGAATTCAGACTTTTTACTAATCAGCATCATTATGTAGTTATTTCAGCATCCTTTTGATCTGTTTATTGATATTAAATCACAGCTCAATGTGTTTCTTTAGGGTTCATACCTCAGTAGAGACGTGTGGCTGCTAGATACAGTCAGTGGAATAACACTGGATGTGAATACAGCTCACCGCCGGGTGATGTTATGAACCCAGACACAACGGAGTTTGGTTTTCTGACATATCTGAGACTTCACCAACATGTACAAAGCAGCAACAGAGGTTATTTCTTCCATGGTTGATGGAGGAAATGTTGTTGGTATCTATGGAGACGAGCTCCGCCTCCTCTCTGGCGCGTCTAGAACACAGATGATACCGGCGGTCCAACTCGTGCGAGTAAAGCGAGGCCTTTAGAGCTGTCCACTCTTGATCGGATCACCCAAGACGCATGTTAGTGCCAGGTTTGAATAGGGCCTTGGTTAGGTTGAGGAAAAACGTCATGGTTGGACTACGCAAACTAAATAAAATACGTACGGAAACAAAGTAACACAAGTACAGAAAACACGTCACTAACCTACTTTACAAAACGAAACACCGGCCGCCTGGTTGAAAGTCCTGTGTTTGTTGGACCCATCCACCTCTCCAATATATATTATATTATTGGAATATAATTATTGATGCAACTAAGCTCAGGGTTCAATGTTAGTTCACACTGTCCCTGTTACATGAACCAATACATAAATAATCATTATGAGGAGCACTGAACACACCTCGAGTGTTGGTCTCGTCTCTGAATCCTCTGATCTGGGACGCAGCTGCTGTTTCCATGTAAATGTTGTGCAAATTTTAACCAAATCTCCCCAAAAAATTAAAACTTGTGTAAAATGTAAATGAGTGTTTCTACAAACGAATGCAATGTGAAAGTTGTCGAGTGGACGTGAAAAGATGACACGATGAGAGGTCCAGTAAATCCTCCGTTTTGTCACGTTCATGAATTCATTTGTGTTTTTATTTAACCGCCGTTATTTCAGCTTTTTTTTGATGGAGGTCTGGAACAGTTGTTGGCAGTTATGAAGCCGAAGCTGCATCTTTGAGCAGGTTGTGTAACATCGTTGTTTAATCTAAAAATCTGAGTTTTTATCACGTGTTCTTTTTAATCAATAAGCTAACAAATCTCTTTACTGTTTGTAGGTTTTTTACAGTCAGACTCAAATAACTTGAAGAATATTCGATTGACGCCAATGAACATTGGATCAAACGTTCATGATCAACAGAGGATTTTCTTTTGGGCACGAATCTCTAGTTGGTTTGTGCACAACGCACAGAGCTGGCCGTAAACAGGCAAGAGGTCGAGTGTCACAAACATAGACTGTATATAAGAAGTGGACGTAGTCACCATAACATCACCGGTTGGTTTGTGGACTGCCGTTTTGAAACCTCGAGTTCAGCATTTTGGCCGTCGCCATCTTGGTTTTTGGCCTCCTGTGACTGGAACATTCTTCAAATGTAAAGTAGTAAATAGTCCGAGCAGCGCTAACAAATCGTAAAAAAGCCGATAGTCCGCCATCTTTGTTATTGTTCCTGGTGCATGCTCATTACACAAGAGGACGCCATCGTTTCCCAAACGCTCCGTTTTACACGTCCACACAGAAACCAAGTAGACGAAGTTTTTAAAAATCTGCACTTTAGAAGGTGTTTTCAAAAATATCCGTTTTTGTGACCCAAATCTCTGTTTGCGTGTGAACGAGAGGCCAAAACATGGAGGAAAATATCTGTTTATAAAAATGTGTGTATACGTGTAGACGTGTCCTTAGTGAGCATGTAAACGTAGTAAATTTAAAAAGAACAAAACGTCTCTTCTGATTCTGATTTTAGACCTTCGGCTCATTAGATCTCAACAAAGAATCACAACTTCCACTGCAGAACAGACACACACACACACACACACACACACACACTATACATATATCTCCTCCAAAATATACCCACTTAACTCACCCTGACAGCCCCCCCCCCCCCCCCCCCTCCGGTCCTCGCTGCTGTTGCTATTGTCCTAATACTCACGAGCCAATTTCATAAACCCAGTTAACAGCCTGCAGAACTTCATGGAGCTGATAGACTGACAGCTCTCTGACAAAAGGCACACAGGAGAAAATCCCCCCGCCGTTAATATCTGCTGTCAGCCCGGACGCATCTAAAACGCCGCTAATGCGTCGCCCCTCTGCCGCCGTGCCCCCACCAACCTCCACCCCCCCCCCCCCCCTCCCCCGTCCACCGCCACCACCACCTCCACCTCGCTGCAGCCGACAGACAGAAAAAGAGAGAGCGATATGAATACTCTGAGCATAACAATGCTATATACAAAAAATCTGCTCTCTAATGGCGGCGGCAAATAGCGAAACATATTTAGCGTGACAAAAGGAGCTTCTGTGTGACGGGATGTTCAATCTCTCCAGGTGTCAGTGCCTTCACACAGGAGGGGAAATGGGTGCCAGACGGAGAGACATCCAAACCCCAGAAGTGCATCCTAAGTAGGCGTCGTGTTGCAGACAGAGCCGAGTGATGCTGATGGTGATAGTGATAGCAGCATGATGATGATGATGATGATAGCGCTGCTATTTGGCCTTGATGGGACGCCGTTTTTGCCGCCACGCAAACAGTTTGTGTCGCTGCTTCCACTGTTTGGCTGCGTCTCTGAGAGCGAAGCTTGGAAAACAAAAGGAGGTGTTTTATTGTGGCGGGGTGGCGGTTTGTAAGAGGGTAGAAGCTCGTGTTTTTTTTCAGTTTAACGTCACATTTAGCGAGTGAATCGTGTGCAGTTTGTCCAGAACGTTCAGCTGATGGATGATGAGCTGAAAGGTCAAAATGTTCCCGAGCAGGTGAAGCTATCAGACCGAACGCCCACTGAGAGGTTTTCATCTCAAGTTATGTGAAGAATTTAATTTACACTTTGACTCCAGAACAGCACATTTTAAGAGTTTCATAAGAATATAAACCATGTGTGCTTTATTTAAGCCTGTAGAGAAATACTCACATCCTAACTTAAAGTATAACTCTGGTAATAATCTATATGTTGATATGATATCTCTTATGATATGATATCTGATAGCTCTTCTTCGAATTAAACCACATCATGAGCCTCACTGTTGTTCCTTCATCACTATCAACACACTGTAGTTTATTCTGACTCAACCTCACATCCACCGTCTTGCTGACTCTAACACTCACTAGCGCACCACATGTGGATTAATCCGCCGCTGAAAATAGTCCCCAACAAATGCAATATTTCCTCCTGTTTCTCAGTAGGAACCAACGGACTTTGAGCTGAGAGACACAGACAGGAAGTCAGACAGTATTGAGAGACGCACTAACATGTTGTTGGTTTCTGGTTTCTCCATGGAGTCTGAAGATGAGATTTGATGACAATAGACCTTTTTAGTGTTGACGTCATGACGAGGTCACGGTGTTAGCTGGAGGCTAACCAAAGGACAGACTGGAGGCTAACTAACACTAGCAGTGGGCTAAAGCTACACATCTAAAATGTCATCTTGCTGTGTTGTTGGTGCCAGAATCCAGATATCACAAACATTTGAGATGACAAACTGTGATTGGAGGCTCTAGAGAGCTACAATATCAGAGAAACGTTTCAGAGATGGAGAGTAAATGTTGATCATATTTAGCCTTCTGCTAACAGCAGCCGTGAGCCGTTGGCTGCTGTTAGCAGAAGGCTAAACTATTAGCAACCCTTTCTCTCCGTCTCTGAAACGCTTCTCCCATATTGTCCGACTCTCTTTTTGACTGACTTTACTGAAGGATAGTTAACTATAGACATCCAAAGATTTATACGCCCTCAATTTATCTTTCAACTCCCACTGGTGATCCTGCAGAGTGAGTGACAGCACATATTGAGAGAAACTAGTATTTTCTTCAGCCATTGTTAAAAAAACAAGCCAACAATACTTGCTAGCCAGCGTTAACTAACGTGTTCAGAGAATTATTCTGCCTCCACTTAACGCTCCGCCCACTAAATACACCATCGTGGTTACTAACAGGAAAAGGGAAAATAAGATATATACATATATACATGTATATATATAATATAATATGAAAGTCAGACTTTTCCTTAAAAAAGTAGCAATAATGTAGAAGTACTGTACTTTACTGCAGTAGCTTTAATGTGAGTGTGTAAAAGTACTCTGCCTGACCTGCGTCTGTACTGCAACATCATCATCATCATCATCACAGCAGTAACCATGGTAACCGTCTCCCATCCTGCATCTGCTGCGCAGCCTCGGTCCGTACCTACAGACCCACCTGAGAAAAACACACACACACACACACATACACACTATGATACTACACACTGTGCTCCGTGTACATCCACCAGCTGGTTTCTTCTCTGCCAAGTCCTGTCAGTGTGTGTGTGTGTGTGTGTGTGTGTGTGTGTGTGTGTGTGTGTGTGTGTGTGTGTGTGTGTGTG
>CAKAOJ020000475.1:285000-314302 GCA_916701645.2 Sebastolobus alascanus
CTGTCCTGATGGTAGTCTGACAGTGATTAACACACACACTCGCCACACAAAGACACAAAGACACAGATGCATGTACACAATTCACTTCACATGCACACAATGATTCACTTCATCTACACACTTATCACAGAATAAAACACGCCACACATTCTTCTTCTTCTGCTGACGGCACAGACGGCAGTTTGTTGTTTGGTTTCCTGTTTTTATGTTCGATTTATGATTGACGAATGTGACAGAAGAGAAAAGAGCAGTGTGTGAGCTGTTGTTTGAGTCAGATGTTTCAGATCTGTACATTCAGTCTAGAAAAAGGTCGAGGACGTGTTTAGTCTAGCTTAGCACAACATCTGGAAACAGCTAGTTCACCTTTGTCAAGATTCAAATAATTCAGAAAATCAAATATCTTTAACATTAAAACCCTTTCAGCTGAAAAAATACTAATTTTCAGTAAAAAATAATCACATAAAACTCTGTTGAATCCAGGTGAATCTACCAATAATGAAAGCAGTATCAGCAGTATAGTGAAGTTATGCTAATTTTAGCTAGTATTAACTGGTGTTTGGTCCAGTGTCTTTAAGTGTTTTAGCCCTGGTTTGGTCCAATGTTTTAGTCCTGGTTTGGTTCAATATTCATTTGGGTTCTAACCCTGGTTTGGTCCGATATTCTCTGGTGTTTTAGCCCTAGTTTGGTCCAATGATTTCTTGGGTTTTGGTCCTTGTTTGGTCCAGTATTCTCTGGTGTTTTAGCCCTTGTTTGGTCCAATATTTTCTGTTTTTTTAGCTCTGGTTTGGTCCAGTGTTTTCTAGTGTTTTAGTCCTGGTTTGATCCAATATTTATTGTTGTTTTAGCCCTGGTTTTGTCCAGTATTCATTTGGGTTCTAGCCCTGGTTTGGTCCAATAATTTCTGGTGTTTTAGCCCTGGTTTGGTCCAATATTTATTGTTGTTTTAGCCCTGGTTTGGTCCAGTATTTTCTAGTGTTTTAGCCATAGTTTGGTCCAATATTCATTTGGGTTCTAGCCCTGGTTTGGTCCAATAATTTCTGGTGTTTTAGTCCTGGTTTGGTCCAATATTTATTGTTGTTTTAGCCCTGGTTTAGTCCAGTATTTTCTGGTGTTTTAGCCCTGGTTTGGTCCAGTATTTTCTGGTGTTTTAGCCCTGGTTTGGTCCAGTATTTTCAAATCAAATCAAATCAAATCAATTTTATTTGTATAGCCCAAAATCACAAATCACAAATTTGCCTCGGGGGGCTTTACAATCTGTACAGAATACAACACCCTCTGTCCTTGACAATGCAACCCTCACATCGGCTAAGGAAAAACTTAACCACAAAAAAACCCTTTTAACAGGGAGGAAAAATCGAAGAAACCTATTTTCTGGTGTTTTAGCCATAGTTTGGTCCAATATTCATTTGTGTTCTAGCTCTGGTTTGGTCCAATATTTTCTGGTGTTTTAGCCCTGGTGTAGTCCAATATTCATTTGGGTTTAGTCCTGGTTTGGTCGAATATTCTCTGGTGTTTTAGTCCTGGTTTGGTCCAATATTATAGTTACTTAGTTATTATAGTAAACTTAGCTTGGCATGCTAAAGTTAGCAGATTGCAGACGAATACACTGTTAAATTCTGGAGCTGAGAGCCACAGACAGGAAGTCAGAAAGTACTGAGACGGACTAACACATAGTGGGTTTGAGTCTTTTCATGGCATTTATTGATTATAATAAAATATTTAGAATATCACCAGACTGATTTTTTTAAGCCAAGCTAAAATATGACTGAACTAAATGTTGGATGAGATATTTAGATATTTTGTGGAGGAAACAGGAAGGAGGACGTAAACAAAGAGACAAAGAGATAAACAGTGAAACAGTGACAGACTGTTGGAGAGTCGCTGAATTCCCCTGATCGCCGACACACCAACACACACACACAAACACACACACACACACACACACACACACAAACACACACAAACACACACACACACTCACTCAAAGAAACAGTGATTTGATGTTTAATATGAAGAACACATGAACCCCAGAGACACGACGAGTCGAGGGGATTTGATGCTGAAGTCTTTGTGTCTGTAAACTCAGAGAGGCTGTTGGGAAAACAGAGAGCTCACACTGACACACACACACACACACACTATATACACACACTAAATACACACAGTAGATACAGTAGAATAAACTAGAAAGACCGGAGTAGAGAAGGATCAGACTGTACTCAGTGTATTTTGATTTCCTGCCAAAAGCAGTTGTTGAGATACTCTGAACCAAAGTGATGGACGGACAGACGGACGCATTAAATCCAGCAGCATTCAAAGTCATGTGACCTGAAGAAGTATTCAGGTCCTTTACTGCAGTAAAAGTACTAAAACCACACTGTGAAAATACTCCACTACAAGTAAAAGTCCTACATTTAAAACCTGACTGAAGTAAAAGTATGTAATCAGCAAAATGTAGTTAAAGTACTGAAAGGAAAAGTATTCATTGTGCAGTAAAATGAATTTATAGTACTTAAAGTTAAAGTATTCATTGTCTAGTTAAATGTACTTAAAGTAAAAGTATTCATTGTCTAGTAAAATGTACTTAAAGGAAAAGTATTTATTGTCTAGTAAAATGTACTTAAAGGAAAAGTATTCACTTTGCAGTAAAATGTACTTAAAGGAAAAGTATTCACTGTGCAGTAAAATGTACTTAAAGTGAAAGTATACATTGTGCAGTAAAATATACTTAAAGTACTTTAAGTATCAGGTAATGTAGTTAAAGTACTTAAAGTAAAAGTATTCATTGTGCAGTAAAATGTACTTAAAATAAAAGTATTCACTTTGCAGTAAGATATACTTACAAGAAAAGTATTCATTGTGCAGTAGAATATTCTCAAAGTACTTAGGGTTAAAGTATTCATTGTGCAGTAAAATATACCTAAAGTACTTAAAGTAAAAGTATTCATTGTGCAGTGGAATATTCTTAAAGTACTTAAAGTAAAGTATTCATTGTGCAGTGGAATAAACTTAAAGTAAAAGTATTCATTGTGCAGTAAAATATACTTACAGTACTTAAAGTAAAAGTATTGATTGTGCAGTAAAATATACTTAATGTACTTAAGGTAAAAGTATTCATTGTGCAGTTAAATGTACTTAATGTACTTAAAGTAAAAGTATTCATTGTGCAGTAAGATATTCTCTAATTTGTAATTAAGTCCAGTACTTGAGTAAATGTACTTAGTTACATTCCACCTCTGGTTCTTGTTGACTAAACGTGAGACAGATGAAGTTAAATTTACCTAAAACTTAATGAGCTTTTGTACTGAGACTAAATCTAAAAATGGCCGACAGCCTAACAGAATCATCTTCTTCTTGACGAGTGAAACTTTGTGGACGTTCTCATCCACTGGAGCTGCTTCAGCACCAGCTGCTGGTTGTACTGGGCAGCTCCCAGTCTCAGCCCAACCTTTACTGGTGTAAACAGAGGCGTATGAAAACAATAAGAGAATAATATTGATTTGAGGAAAGATGTCAGCTGTGAGCGTGATGCTGACAGTGATGCTGCTCTGTTTGTTTCAGCTGAACAAAGCAGAGAGCAGCAGCATCAGCTGGCTCATTAGCATGGAAAACAAAAGCACACACACTGCACTCATTCTCTTTATTAACGTGCTGTTGTCTTGTTGTAATGACACCTAGACGCAAACAGGAGGACGCTTCCTCACACTGTGACAATGACAGACAGCCACACTAACACAGGATTACACGAATATACGAGGCCGATAGCTGGTTTTTACTCTGCCAGCGCTGATCGACACTTTGGTCCAGAGTGAGACATCCCCACAACCTGACTGACAAAGATAGGACTTAGTTTCATCCCCACAACCTGACTGACAAAGATAGGACTAAGTTTCATTACCAAATCTTGACTGATAAAGATAGGACTTAGTTTCATCACCACAACCTGACTGACAAAGATATGACTTAGTTTAATCACCACAACCTGACTGACAAATATAGGACTAAGTTTCATCACCACAACCTGACTGACAAAGATAGGACTAAGTTTCATCCCCACAACCTGACTGACAAAGATAGGACTAAGTTTCATCCCCACAACCTGACTGACAAAGATAGGACTTAGTTTCATCACCACAACCTGACTGACAAAGATAGGACTTAGTTTCATCACCACAACCTGACTGATAAAGATAGGACTTAGTTTCATCACCACAACCTGACTGATAAAGATAGGACTAAGTTTCATCACCACAGCCTGACTGATAAAGATAGGACTTAGTTTCATCACCACAAGCTGACTGACAAAGATAGGACTAAGGTTCATCACCACAACCTGACTGACAAAGATAGGACTTAGTTTCATCACCACAACCTGACTGATAAAGATAGGACTTAGTTTCATCACCTGAACCTGACTGATAAAGATAGGACTAAGTTTCATCACCACAACCTGACTGACAAAGATAGGACTTAGTTTCATCACCACAACCTGACTGATAAAGATAGGACTAAGTTTCATCACCACAACCTGACTGACAAAGATAGGACTTAGTTTCATCACCACAACCTGACTGATAAAGATAGGACTTAGTTTCATCACCACAACCTGACTGATAAAGATAGGACTAAGTTTCATCACCACAGCCTGACTGATAAATATAGGACTTAGTTTCATCACCACAAGCTGACTGACAAAGATAGGACTAAATTTCATCACCCCAACCTGACTGACAAAGATAGGACTTAGTTTCATCACCACAACCTGACTGATAAAGATAGGACTTAGTTTCATCACCAGAACCTGACTGATAAAGATGATGACAAAGATAGGACTAAGTTTCCACTCGTACTTGATGTGTTAGTGAGATGTAGTGGAGGAGAAGAAGAAAGTTGAAAGTAGAAAGTAGCAGAACATGGAAATACTTTAGTACAGTAGTTGAGTAAATGTACTTCAAGTAAAAGTATTCATAGTGCAGTAAAATATACTTAAAGTAAAATTATTCATTGTGCAGTAAAATGTACTCAAAGTAAAAGTATTCATTGTGCACTAAAATATACTTAAAGTACACAAAGTAAAAGTATTCATTGTGCAGTAAAATATAATTGAAGTAAAGTTAATCATTGTGCAGTAAAATGCACTTAAAGTACTTAAAGTAAAAGTATTCGTGTGCAGTACAATGAACTTAAAGTTAAATTATTCATTGTGCACTAAAATATACTTAATGTGAACAAAGTAAAAGTATTCATTGTGCAGTAAAATGTACTTTAAGTACTCAAAGTAATAGTATTCATTGTGCAGTAAAATGTACTTTAAGTACTCAAAGTAGTAGTATTCATTGTGCAGTAAAATGTACTTTAAGTACTCAAAGTAAAAGTATTCATTGTGCAGTAAAATGTACTTACAGGTAAAGTATTCATTGTGCAGTAAAATTGTGCTTAAAGTACTTAAAGTAAAAGTATTCATGTGCAGTACAATGTACTTAAAGGAAAAGTATGTGAGAAATACACACAACACAGCCCGTATTCAGAAACTGTGCATTTGAAACAAGCTGTCAGGATTTCTGTAACTTTATGATGTCACAAATCTACAATATTTAAAGTTTTAACCCTCTGAGACTGATAAAGATAGGACTAAGTTTCATCACCACGACCTGACTGACAAAGATAGGACTTAGTTTCATCACCACAACCTGACTGATAAAGATAGGACTTAGTTTCATCACCACAACCTGACTGATAAAGATAGGACTAAGTTTCATCACCACAACCTGACTGACAAAGATAGGACTAAGTTTCCACTCAGTACATGATGTGTTCATGTTGAGATGTAGCGGAGGAGAAGAAGAAAGTTGAAAGTAGAAAGTAGCAGAACATGGAAATACTTTAGTACAGTAGTTGAGTAAATGTACTTCAAGTAAAAGTATTCATAGTGCAGTAAAATATACTTAAAGTAAAATTATTCATTGTGCAGTAAAATGTACTCAAAGTAAAAGTATTCATTGTGCACTAAAATATACTTAAAGTACACAAAGTAAAAGTATTCATTGTGCAGTAAAATATAATTGAAGTAAAGTTAATCATTGTGCAGTAAAATGCACTTAAAGTACTTAAAGTAAAAGTATTCGTGTGCAGTACAATGAACTTAAAGTTAAATTATTCATTGTGCACTAAAATATACTTAATGTGCACAAAGTAAAAGTATTCATTGTGCAGTAAAATGTACTTTAAGTACTCAAAGTAATAGTATTCATTGTGCAGTAAAATGTACTTTAAGTACTCAAAGTAATAGTATTCATTGTGCAGTAAAATGTACTTTAAGTACTCAAAGTAAAAGTATTCATTGTGCAGTAAAATGTACTTACAGGTAAAGTATTCATTGTGCAGTAAAATTGTGCTTAAAGTACTTAAAGTAAAAGTATTCATGTGCAGTACAATGTACTTAAAGGAAAAGTATGTGAGAAATACACACAACACAGCCCGTATTCAGAAACTGTGCATTTGAAACAAGCTGTCAGGATTTCTGTAACTTTATGATGTCACAAATCTACAATATTTAAAGTTTTAACCCTCTGAGACCCACAGTAGAGCCATTTCAGTCTGTTTTAAAAAAAAAATTAAAAATATTGTTGTTTCTGACAGTAAACGAGTGTTTTCCTCTCGTCATCTCTTCACAGAGACGCCTGCTGAGAGTGTGTGTGTGTGTGTGTGTGTGTGTGTGTGTGTGTGTGTGTGTGTGTGTGTGTGTGTGTGTGTGTAAATGTAAATGACATAGCACCTCCACGACGTAAAGACACAACACTTACATGGACTCTGATTACTGAGGTAAATACACAGCATGGGTGAGGCAACGAGGCAGCAGAGACAATGATGAATGGAGCTGAAGTCTCTCGTAGTGGGATTGTTGTAGAGGAGCAGGGGATTGTGGGTAAACATGCTGATGCTGTTGGAAGTTAAATAAACTGTTAAAACACACCGAGAGAGAGAGAAACAGATCTCACCTATAGTAAGCCGTAGACAGGAGATTCATTAGAGATATCTGCAACGTTGTTTTGCCTCTAATTCTAGATATCACTGATTCTACTGTGACTAGTACGATTCAAACTACTTTTGCCATTCATGTGTATGGGGTTTCTCATTACAGATATCTACGATTCAGTTGCGGATATCCATATTGGAGTCTATGAGATCTTCCGTTTTCTTTCCCCCAAAGGGGGCGTGGCCTTGACTCTTTGTGAAGTACCCGTATGTGGCGGTCTAATGTTTGAGTCTATGTGGAGGTAGAAGGAAGATACCGATTTTATTGTTGTAGTCTGAGTAACGTGACGTCATATCCGTTCCGTATCCGTCAACCAAAACAAACCTCAGAAAGTATAAAACGTTGGAGGGTCGTCGTGGATACGACCTGCACCCTCACATGTTAAATCCAGCGTGGTAAACACTACACATCCAGTAAAGGATGGAAACACTTTGGGTTTCACACATTGCAGGAAAAGCAGAGCTAGACATCACGGCTAAAGCTGCACGCTAACTCTGTCACGGACAGGAAACGTTATCGTATCGCGGTAACCTGCGGTCGAGCCGGCGGTCGCTCTCATCTCCGTGGTCAAATGGGCCGACGCTACAACTGTAGAGCACCCATATACTGATATTTATGATAAATGCTTTGAAACGGCCCCGATGGAGCTGACCATGGATGGATAAAGAGAACGGAGCTGACGGGAGAGCTAGAGACGGACTTGGAGAAGTTAGAGGAAGTAGACACGTGGGACTACGTCCGCTTTTCAAAATAAGGTGTTAACAAAGGGAACTGTATATACAAAATACATCTATGGAAATAAGATTGATTGGATTATATTCACCAGAAGTATAAAACATTACATGTCCCTTAGAAATTAAAAAGAAAATACCACTAATCTGAGAGGGGAATGTCTTTATTCTTTGAGTTTTGGGTTGTTGGATAATAAATAATTCCTGACATTGATCCTGATATATTTGACTTCAGGACGTCTCTGACTACATACATGCTGAAAATCAGACATTTTTACTGGATTAATTTAGAGATTTTCCAAAATAAAAGTCCCTAGAAGTGTATGATTCAACTTTTCCCTTCATGGTCTATTGTTATAAAAGTTAACAAAAATCGCAATAAATCATAATATCAAATCGCAATACTTAAAAATCACAATACATATCGAATCAGCACCCAAGTGTTGTGACAGTACTGAATCAGGAGATGGTGAATAGGTGAATAGTCCCAGACCCAAAAGTTACAGAATCCTGCACAGAAGGAGCTGAAAGGCGTCCTCACCATCTGTCCCACTACGGTTTAATTTAGCTGTAAATGTTGTGGAAGTATTGTTTCTGTGGCGTTCGGCGGTTTGGAGGTCGTTAATGAATCTCATCAGAGATCCAGGAGCCAGTTTAAACTCCTCCAGCGAGACGCTGCATCTGTGAGTTCTTCTGTATTTCTGGTTTTACAGGAACACAAAGATGTGAAAATGTCATCACATCATAATAATGACTTGATGTTAATGTGGCTCTCTGCAGAGCTGTGATATAATAAATAAAACCAGCAGCAGCAGCAGCAGCTGGACATATTCACCGTCCTGACAGTTTCTCACATTCAGCTTCTCTTTTTGTAGGAACACAGATGTGAAAACGGTGACACGTTAAACTGGATTTAATGTGCCGATGACCACCGAATGCTGCTCCACTGTAATATTCATCTTTTACACACACAGGTAGATTTATTCTCTGCACGTTTCACCATCTCTTTTCCAAAATGATGTAGATGTTGTTTTAAATGTGTTATGTTTTCTTTCTTTGTTGGTCTAGGATTATGAAGACAACTTTTAAGTAACTATTTATTTTTTAAATTGTTCAATTTATTATATTAAGTTTCCAAATAAAGACAACTTTTTAAACTAATAAGAGTAAATTAATAATTGATTAATTAAAATAATTTATTTTTAAAATAATTCAAATTAATTATTTAAAAAAATATTATTATTTAAATAATAACTTATTTTAAAAAATAAAATGATTCAGTGTATGATTAAATTTAATTATTTAAAAAATACTTTTCTTTAAATAATAATTTATTTTTTAAACAATAAATAACTGATTATTGAAATAATAGTAATAACCCTTTTAAATAATTCAATTTAATCATACACAGGATTAATAAATGAATTCATTTTAATTTATTTTATAGAAAATAATAAAATGATATTGAAGAAAGTTTCCAAAATAAAGACATCTTTTCAATAAAGATAACAAAAACATGACAGTCAAACATAAATAAACATCACACATCAGTAAATAAAATCAAGTAAAAATATTTTAGATGATTCAACTTTATAATACAAATAATAGATTTAATTGAATATATTAAATATAATAATATATATATAATATTTTCTTAAATTACATTTTTGGAAAATATTTTAAATAAATATAACGAAACAATCAAATGCAAAAATCAAATAAAAAGTTATTTAAAACTATTTATAGCCTTGTGTAAAATCAGTTAATTAATTTCTTTAAAGAAAACACTATTATATTAGTTCTTTAAAGGAAGAATAATGAAAAAGAACTATGAAAAACTTTATTAGCAGTAACTTAAATTGCATAACTCAAATTTAGTTAATCTATCCCTGTATTATCTATAAATGCATCAATTACCTAATATGTATATTTATATATTAAACATGTAATCTGCTGGTTCTCTTCTACATATTCAGTTTGTTAAAGTTTTGCCACCTTATGATCATTATTTTTTCTTTTAACTCCTGCGTTATTTTCTCTGTTAACATCTTCAGACGAATCCTGATTTTAAAAATTTGCTTTAATTTAAAACCAGAAATTAGTTTTTCAGATATGTTTAGTAAATTCTCTGTTTATCAGATGGATCCTTTAATTAAACACAAGTCCTCAGTTTCTTCCTGTAAACTATCCAGATCTTATTTCTCTAAAGGAAATTCTTCTTCTTCCTCACAGATATTTTATTTCCCCCCCCCCCCCCCTCTCTGAAAAGCTGGAGACAACGGCGGCGGCGGCGGCGATGGCAGCACGACACGTTCCCTCGCCGAGCAGTAAATCTCTCAGCTGTGTAACAGGATACCGGCGGTGTGATACCTGCTCCGACTCAGACACACACACACACACACACACACACACACACACACACACACACACACACACACACACACACACACACACACCTGTTGTCTGAGGCTGAAGATGAAAACAGGAATAATTGTCCCGGACAGACGAACCGCTGTGACGGAGCGCTGAGTCACTTTGTCTGTTTCACACCTCACATGAAGCTGCTGCATCACAACATGAATATACAGAGAAACCACTTTATTAGGTACACCTAGACCGCAGTGGAGGAAGTATTCAGATCCTTTACTGCAGTAAAAGTACTAATACCACACTGAAAATACTCCACTACAAGTAAAAGTCCTGCAATGAAAACCTTACTGAGGTAAAAGTATGTCAGTATTATCAGCTAAATGTAGTAAAAGTATTGATAGAGCAGTAAAATGTTCCCTGTCAGTGTTTTCCTATTATCTATCTGATGTTTCTGGATTAATATTTCTGCTGCATTAATGTGTGTGTTGCATTTTATTGATCATTTTCTCAACACATAAAGGAAAACTTCATTCTTCAGTTTATCACAAACATTTTCACATTATCACAGCAATTTTTAGGTTGTAGCGGCTCAGTTTTAAATCTATAGTGAAGATACTGGTATCATAGTAAACTATAAAACCTGATGAATCCATCGGTACCAACCAGGTCAGACTAGCTGGTCATGAAGGAGGTTAAATAACGCTCCAAACTTACGCTAAATTTTGTCGAGGAAAAACTGTCATGTCCATTTTCAAAGGGGCCCCTTGACCTCTGACCTCCAGATATATGAATGTAAATTAAAAAGTGCATATCTACAGATTGGGACCATTTTCACCAATAAAACAAGCCCATTGTGTCCATCACTGCCTCCCACGTTACAAACTCTGATATGATTGTGACACACAGCAATAAGTTCATTATTTTAAAGTTACTGAAAGTAACAGCTTTAGACTGGTATATTAAAATATCTGGATTTATTAGGACTATGTCAGTCTTGCTACTGTTCATTTTCTGGAAGTTTTTTAAGATCTATTACTTTAAATGTTGGTTATAAATCCAGTCAAGTTGAGTCTAAATGCAATTTGAATAAAGTCACCCTAAAGGTGTGAGGTTAAAAGGTTAAATAACATCCCAAATGTCCAGGCTGTGGGACTAATAAAAGATTATCTCATCTTATCTGAGCATGATTCAAATGTAAATGTGTTTCAGGTCTGAAGTATTTAGGTTGAAAAGTTTTAGAAATAGTTCCAGTGACATCTAAGAGTACAAATGGTTGTAAGCATTATGCTTAATTGGTGTTATGATTATGATTATTTCTCTCCTGTAAAGGGTCGCTGGCACCAAAATGTTTAGAATATTAATTGACGATAATTCACTGACTAAAATAAATAATAAAAAGGAGAAATAGGGCAACCCTGCCTGACTCCTTTATTAATATGAAATCTCTTAGATGTACTGAAGGTAATTATACCTGAGCCAACTTATTTCATTTATGCTTTCTTTATTGAACTCATGCTCTTTAATAGAGATACAGATACAAAGACAGCTGAACAGAAAGAAGACAAAACAAAAATAATTACATACAGGGTTTGTGTTTATGTTATATACTTCATATTATAATCATTTATAAGTCTTGATGGCTTTTCTGTTTTTAATATTGGGTCTGATGATGCTATACTGTTTGAATTCATTAATAAAATGTTGGCTTGCTTCCTGAACATTTTGTCTTATGGATATGAAATTTTCCAAAAAATAATAAATAATTGTATTATATACAGCATGTTATATCCAATCTTATCTTGACTAAAATAAAGCATTACATCAAACATATTTATTTCAACATTCATCTTAAGTTTGTAAAAGTTGGCTCCATCCATCCAGAACAAAGAATAGATGAGAAATACTCACAGAAATCACATTTATAATCAATATCCAGCACAAGTTTATACCTGAGCTAACAGGCAGAACCTTTTTTTATTTATTTTTTTATACTTTTTTTCAAAAGTTCAATACAATATATTCGCATGTTCATATTTTTCATTACAATTTTGTAAAAATATTTTACAGTATAAAAATAATATAAAAATAAATTATAAATTAGACAAATAATAAAAATAAAATATAAGGAAAGGAAAAAATGAATAAAAACAAACAAAAAACATCTGTTAAAGAATTGGAATAAATTTGAAATGTCTAAACAATTTAATAGTTTTAGTCAATTTAAAATGTTAGAGTTTTAAGTTATCAATCATATTCAAATATGTTTTAAAATTAGTATCTTTAAAAATAAAAAAGGAGGTTATTCTTTAAACCAGAACCAGAACCAGAACCAGAACCAGAACTTTCCACCACTGGTGTGTGATTCTTGGATGACGTCATCTCCTGTCGACAGAGGGAACGCACACGTGGTGATGACGTGATGACCATACCGGATGCTGTCTGTCAGCAGGTGTGCGCCTCGTGCACTCAGGTACAGACCCCAGAAGTTTAGCACGGTTCCAGGTTAAAGTTGTCACTATAGTGCACGGTGTGTTTAGCACGTTACAGAGCCTCCTGTCCTCCTCCTGCTGAGTCCTGCAGCTGAGTCCTGTAGCTGAGTCCTGCAGCCTCCTGTCCTCCTCCTGTCCTCCTCCTGTCCTCCTCCTGCAGAGAGACTACAGACCAGGTGAGTTACCTCCTCTGTTGGAGCACCTGAGCAGAAGACAGCATGTTTAATAGCATAACAACAGCTGTGATGCTATCGAGTTAGCTCTGATGCTAAAAACAAGCCGAATCTAGCAGCAAATTTTAACCTGGTTAATAAATAGAGGGTGAAACGACCTGCTTCTAAAAGTGTGGGAGAAGAATACAACAAATACAACTCTGATGCATGCTTGCAACTTGTATTTATGATATTTTATGACTTTTGTGGCATATCATTCAATGATAATTTTTTTTTGTTACATTTTAAGTCTTATTATACTGTGACTTGTTAAGATGTTTTATGACATAATATAGGCTACAATAGCTTTCATGACTTTTTTCGACATACTATGATTTCTTTTCATGACTTTTTTCGACATACTATACGATGACTTTTTTTTTTTTTTTTTTTACGATATACTATACTATGACTTTTTTCATGATCTTTTGCGACATACTGACATAAATGTCATGGAAAAAAAAGTCATAGTATAGTATGTCGAAAAAAGTCATGAAAGATGTCATAGTATAGTATCTAGATTAATTTTGTGGGAAAAAAACTCATACTATAGTATGTCTAAAATGTTCATGAAAAACGTCATAATATTGTGGGTGGATTAATTTCTTGGGAAAAAAAAGTCAAAGTATAGTATGTCGAAAATGTTCATGAAAAAATGTCATAGTATAGAATGTCTAAAATTTTCATCAAAAACGTCTTAGTATAGTATGTCGATTAATTCTGTGGGAAAAAAACTCATAGTTTAGAATGTCAAAAATTTTCATGAAAAAAAACTCATACTATAGTATGTCGAAAATTTTCGTAAAAAAGTGTCAAAGTATAGAATGTCAAAAATGTTCATGAAAATAAGCATAGTATAGTATGTCGATTAATTCTGTGGAAAAAAAAACCTCACTTTTGAATGTCGAAAATTTTCGTAAAAAAATGTCATAGTATTGAATGTCGAAAATTTTCATGAAAAAATGTCATAGTATAGAATGTCGAAAATTTTCATGAAAAGATGTCATAATATTGAATGTCGAAAATTTTCATGAAAATACGCATAGTATAGTATGTAGATTAATTCTGTGGAAAAAAAAACCTGTTTTGAATGTCGAAAATTTTCGTGAAAAAAAAGTCATACTATAGTATGTCGATTAATTCTGTGGGAAAAACAATCATAGTTAAGTATGTCGAAAATTTTCGTGAAAAAATGTCATAGTATAGAGTGTCGAAAATTTTCATGAAAAACGCTTTAGTATAGTATGTAGATTAATTCTGTGGAAAAAAAAATCATATTTTAGAATGTTGAAAATTTTCTTGAAAAAAAATTAATACTATATTATGTCGAAAATTTTCGTGAAAAAATGCCATTGTATAGAATGTCGAAAATGTTCATGAAAAAAGGCATAGTATAGTCTGTCGATTAATTTGGTGGGAAAACAACTCAGTTTAAATTTTCGTCAATTTTCATGAAAAGTCATAGTATAGTATGTCTTTTTTCATGAAAATTTCGAAATTTTAAACTGAGTTTTTTTTCCACCAAATGAATCGACAGACTATACTATGCCTTTTTTCATGAAAAGTTTCGACATTCTATACTATGACATTTTTTACGAATATTTTCGACATGCTATAGTATGACTTTTTTCATAAAAATTTTCGAAAATATTCGTAAAAAAATGTCATAGTATAGAATGTCGAAAATTTTCATGAAAATAGGCATAGTATAGTCTGTCGATTAATTTGGTGGAAAAAAAACACAGTTTAAATTTTCGTCAATTTTCATGAAAAGTCATAGTATAGTATGTCTTTTTTCATGAAAATTTCGAAATTTTAAACTGGGTTTTTTTTCCACCAAATGAATCGACAGACTATACTATGCCTTTTTTCATGAAAAGTTTCGACATTCTATACTATGACATTTTTTTACGAATATTTTCGACATGCTATAGTATGACTTTTTTCATAAACATTTTCGAAAATATTCGTAAAAAAATGTCAAAGTATAGAATGTCGAAAATTTTCATGAAAAAAGGCATAGTATAGTCTGTCGATTAATTTGGTGGAAAAAAAACTCAGTTTAAATTTTCGTCAATTTTCATGAAAAGTCATGCTATAGTATGACTTTTTGAAAATTGCCGAAATTTTAAACTGAGTTTTTTTTCCACCAAATGAATCGACAGACTATACTATGCCTTTTTTCATGAAAATTTTCGACATTCTATACTATGACATTTTTTTACGAATATTTTCGACATGCTATAGTATGACTTTTTTCATAAAAATTTTCGAAAATATTCGTAAAAAAATTTCAGTATAGAATGTCGAAAATTTTCATGAAAAAAGGCATAGTATAGTCTGTCGATTAATTTGGTGGGAAAAAAACTCAGTTTAAATTTTCGTCAATTTTCATGAAAAGTCATAGTATAGTATGTCTTTTTTCATGAAAATGTCGAAATTTTAAACTGAGTTTTTTTTCCACCAAATGAATCGACAGACTATACTATGCCTTTTTTCATGAAAATTTTCGACATTCTATACTATGACATTTTTTTACGAATATTTTCGACATGCTATAGTATGACTTTTTTCATAAAAATTTTCGAAAATATTCGTAAAAAAATTTCAGTATAGAATGTCGAAAATTTTCATGAAAAAAGGCATAGTATAGTCTGTCGATTAATTTGGTGGGAAAAAAACTCAGTTTAAATTTTCGTCAATTTTCATGAAAAGTCATAGTATAGTATGTCTTTTTTCATGAAAATGTCGAAATTTTAAACTGAGTTTTTTTTCCACCAAATGAATCGACAGACTATACTATGCCTTTTTTCATGAAAATTTTCGACATTCTATACTATGACATTTTTTTTCGAATATTTTCGACATGCTATAGTATGACTTTTTTCATAAAAATTTTCGAAAATATTCTTAAAAAAATGTCATAGTATAGAATGTCGAAAATTTTCATGAAAAAAGGCATAGTATAGTCTGTCGATTAATTTGGTGGAAAAAAAACTCAGTTTAAATTTTCGTCAATTTTCATGAAAAGTCATAGTATAGTATGTCTTTTTTCATGAAAATGTCGAAATTTTAAACTGAGTTTTTTTTCCACCAAATGAATCGACAGACTATACTATGCCTTTTTTCATGAAAATTTTCGACATTCTATACTATGACATTTTTTTACGAATATTTTCGACATGCTATAGTATGACATTTTTTTACGAATATTTTCGACATGCTATAGTATGACTTTTTTCATAAAAATTTTCGAAAATATTCGTAAAAAAATGTCATAGTATAGAATGTCGAAAATTTTCATGGAAATAGGCATAGTATAGTCTGTCGATTAATTTGGTGGAAAAAAAACTCAGTTTAAATTTTCGTCAATTTTCATGAAAAGTCATAGTATAGTATGTCTTTTTTCATGAAAATGTCGAAATTTTAAACTGAGTTTTTTTTCCACCAAATGAATCGACAGACTATACTATGCCTTTTTTCATGAAAAGTTTCGACATTCTATACTATGACATTTTTTTACGAATATTTTCGACATGCTATAGTATGACTTTTTTCATAAAAATTTTCGAAAATATTCGTAAAAAAATTTCATAGTATAGAATGTCGAAAATTTTCATGAAAATAGGCATAGTATAGTCTGTCGATTAATTTGGTGGAAAAAAAACTCAGTTTAAATTTTCGTCAATTTTCATGAAAAGTCATAGTATAGTATGTCTTTTTTCATGAAAATGTCGAAATTTTAAACTGAGTTTTTTTTCCACCAAATGAATCGACAGACTATACTATGCCTTTTTTCATGAAAATTTTCGACATTCTATACTATGACATTTTTTTACGAATATTTTCGACATGCTATAGTATGACTTTTTTCATGAAAATTTTCGAAAATATTCGTAAAAAAATTTCATAGTATAGAATGTCGAAAATTTTCATGAAAAAAGGCATAGTATAGTCTGTCGATTAATTTGGTGGAAAAAAAACTCAGTTTAAATTTTCGTCAATTTTCATGAAAAGTCATAGTATAGTATGTCTTTTTTCATGAAAATGTCGAAATTTTAAACTGAGTTTTTTTTCCACCAAATGAATCGACAGACTATACTATGCCTTTTTTCATGAAAATTTTCGACATTCTATACTATGACATTTTTTTACGAATATTTTCGACATGCTATAGTATGACTTTTTTCATAAAAATTTTCGAAAATATTCGTAAAAAAATTTCATAGTATAGAATGTCGAAAATTTTCATGAAAAAAGGCATAGTATAGTCTGTCGATTAATTTGGTGGAAAAAAAACTCAGTTTAAATTTTCGTCAATTTTCATGAAAAGTCATAGTATAGTATGTCTTTTTTCATGAAAATTTCGAAATTTTAAACTGAGTTTTTTTTCCACCAAATGAATCGACAGACTATACTATGCCTTTTTTCATGAAAATTTTCGACATTCTATACTATGACATTTTTTTACGAATATTTTCGACATGCTATAGTATGACTTTTTTCGTAAAAATTTTCGAAAATATTCGTAAAAAAATTTCATAGTATAGAATGTCGAAAATTTTCATGAAAAAAGGCATAGTATAGTCTGTCGATTAATTTGGTGGAAAAAAACTCAGTTTAAATTTTCGTCAATTTTCATGAAAAGTCATAGTATAGTATGTCTTTTTTCATGAAAATGTCGAAATTTTAAACTGAGTTTTTTTTCCACCAAATGAATCGACAGACTATACTATTCCTTTTTTCATGAAAAGTTTCGACATTCTATACTATGACATTTTTTTACGAATATTTTCGACATGCTATAGTATGACTTTTTTCATAAACATTTTCGAAAATATTCGTAAAAAAATGTCATAGTATAGAATGTCGAAAATTTTCATGAAAAAAGGCATAGTAGTCTGTCGATTAATTTGGTGGAAAAAAAACTCAGTTTAAATTTTCGTCAATTTTCATGAAAAGTCATAGTATAGTATGTCTTTTTTCATGAAAATGTCGAAATTTTAAACTGAGTTTTTTTTCCACCAAATGAATCGACAGACTATACTATGCCTTTTTTCATGAAAATTTTCGACATTCTATACTATGACATTTTTTTACGAATATTTTCGACATGCTATAGTATGACTTTTTTCATAAAAATTTTCGAAAATATTCGTAAAAAAATTTCATAGTATAGAATGTCGAAAATTTTCATGAAAAAAGGCATAGTATAGTCTGTCGATTAATTTGGTGGGAAAAAAACTCAGTTTAAATTTTCGTCAATTTTCATGAAAAGTCATAGTATAGTATGTCTTTTTTCATGAAAATGTGGAAATTTTAAACTGAGTTTTTTTTCCACCAAATGAATCGACAGACTATACTATTCCTTTTTTCATGAAAAGTTTCGACATTCTATACTATGACATTTTTTTACGAATATTTTCGACATGCTATAGTATGACTTTTTTCATAAAAATTTTCGAAAATATTCGTAAAAAAATGTCATAGTATAGAATGTCGAAAATTTTCATGAAAAAAGGCATAGTATAGTCTGTCGATTAATTTGGTGGAAAAAAAACTCAGTTTAAATTTTCGTCAATTTTCATGAAAAGTCATAGTATAGTATGTCTTTTTTCATGAAAATGTCGAAATTTTAAACTGAGTTTTTTTTCCACCAAATGAATCGACAGACTATACTATGCCTTTTTTCATGAAAATTTTCGACATTCTATACTATGACATTTTTTTACGAATATTTTCGACATGCTATAGTATGACTTTTTTCATAAAAATTTTCGAAAATATTCGTAAAAAAATGTCATAGTATAGAATGTCGAAAATTTTCATGAAAAAAGGCATAGTATAGTCTGTCGATTAATTTGGTGGAAAAAAAACTCAGTTTAAATTTTCGTCAATTTTCATGAAAAGTCATAGTATAGTATGTCTTTTTTAATGAAAATGTCGAAATTTTAAACTGAGTTCTGAGTTTTTTTTCCACCAAATGAATCGACAGACTATACTATGCCTTTTTTCATGAAAATTTTCGACATTCTATACTATGACATTTTTTTACGAATATTTTCGACATGCTATAGTATGACATTTTTTACGAATATTTTCGACATGCTATAGTATGACTTTTTTCATAAAAATTTTCGAAAATATTCGTAAAAAAATGTCATAGTATAGAATGTCGAAAATTTTCATGGAAATAGGCATAGTATAGTCTGTCGATTAATTTGGTGGAAAAAAAACTCAGTTAAATTTTCGTCAATTTTCATGAAAAGTCATAGTATAGTATGTCTTTTTTCATGAAAATGTCGAAATTTTAAACTGAGTTTTTTTTCCACCAAATGAATCGACAGACTATACTATGCCTTTTTTCATGAAAATTTTCGACATTCTATACTATGACATTTTTTTACGAATATTTTCGACATGCTATAGTATGACTTTTTTCATAAAAATTTTCGAAAATATTCGTAAAAAAATTTCATAGTATAGAATGTCGAAAATTTTCATGAAAAAAGGCATAGTATAGTCTGTCGATTAATTTGGTGGAAAAAAAACTCAGTTTAAATTTTCGTCAATTTTCATGAAAAGTCATAGTATAGTATGTCTTTTTTCATGAAAATGTCGAAATTTTAAACTGAGTTTTTTTTCCACCAAATGAATCGACAGACTATACTATGCCTTTTTTCATGAAAATTTTCGACATTTCATGAAATTTCGACATTTATACTATGACATTTTTTTACGAATATTTTCGACATGCTATAGTATGACTTTTTTCATAAAAATTTTCGAAAATATTCGTAAAAAAATGTCATAGTATAGAATGTCGAAAATTTTCATGAAAAAAGGCATAGTATAGTCTGTCGATTAATTTGGTGGAAAAAAAACTCAGTTTAAATTTTCGTCAATTTTCATGAAAAGTCATAGTATAGTATGTCTTTTTTCATGAAAATGTCGAAATTTTAAACTGAGTTTTTTTTCCACCAAATGAATCGACAGACTATACTATGCCTTTTTTCATGAAAATTTTCGACATTCTATACTATGACATTTTTTTACGAATATTTTCGACATGCTATAGTATGACTTTTTTCATAAAAATTTTCGAAAATATTCGTAAAAAAATTTCATAGTATAGAATGTCGAAAATTTTCATGAAAACAGGCATAGTATAGTCTGTCGATTAATTCGGTGGAAAAAAAACTCAGTTTAAAATTTCGTCAATTTTCATGAAAAGTCATAGTATAGTATGACTTTTTTCATGAAAATGTCGAAATTTTAAACTGAGTTTTTTTTCCACCAAATGAATCGACAGACTATACTATGCCTTTTTTCATTAAAATTTTCGACATTCTATACTATGACATTTTTTTACGAATATTTTCGACATGCTATAGTATGACTTTTTTCATAAAAATTTTCGAAAATATTCGTAAAAAAATTTCATAGTATAGAATGTCGAAAATTTTCATGAAAAAAGGCATAGTATAGTCTGTCGATTAATTTGGTGGAAAAAAAACTCAGTTTAAATTTTCGTCAATTTTCATGAAAAGTCATAGTATAGTATGTCTTTTTTCATGAAAATTTCGAAATTTTAAACTGAGTTTTTTTTCCACCAAATGAATCGACAGACTATACTATGCCTTTTTTCATTAAAATTTTCGACATTCTATACTATGACATTTTTTTACGAATATTTTCGACATGCTATAGTATGACTTTTTTCATAAAAATTTTCGAAAATATTCGTAAAAAAATGTCATAGTATAGAATGTCGAAAATTTTCATGAAAATAGGCATAGTATAGTCTGTCGATTAATTTGGTGGAAAAAAAACTCAGTTTAAATTTTCGTCAATTTTCATGAAAAGTCATAGTATAGTATGTCTTTTTTCATGAAAATGTCGAAATTTTAAACTGAGTTTTTTTTCCACCAAATGAATCGACAGACTATACTATGCCTTTTTTCATGAAAAGTTTCGACATTCTATACTATGACATTTTTTTACGAATATTTTCGACATGCTATAGTATGACTTTTTTCATAAAAATTTTCGAAAATATTCGTAAAAAAATGTCATAGTATAGAATGTCGAAAATTTTCATGAAAAAAGGCATAGTATAGTCTGTCGATTAATTTGGTGGAAAAAAAACTCAGTTTAAATTTTCGTCAATTTTCATGAAAAGTCATAGTATAGTATGTCTTTTTTCATGAAAATGTCGAAATTTTAAACTGAGTTTTTTTTCCACCAAATGAATCGACAGACTATACTATGCCTTTTTTCATGAAAATTTTCGACATTCTATACTATGACATTTTTTTACGAATATTTTCGACATGCTATAGTATGACTTTTTTCATAAAAATTTTCGAAAATATTCGTAAAAAAATGTCATAGTATAGAATGTCGAAAATTTTCATGAAAAAAGGCATAGTATAGTCTGTCGATTAATTTGGTGGAAAAAAAACTCAGTTTAAATTTTCGTCAATTTTCATGAAAAGTCATAGTATAGTATGTCTTTTTTCATGAAAATGTCGAAATTTTAAACTGAGTTTTTTTTCCACCAAATGAATCGACAGACTATACTATGCCTTTTTTCATGAAAATTTTCGACATTCTATACTATGACATTTTTTTACGAATATTTTCGACATGCTATAGTATGACTTTTTTCATAAAAATTTTCGAAAATATTCGTAAAAAAATGTCATAGTATAGAATGTCGAAAATTTTCATGAAAAAAGGCATAGTATAGTCTGTCGATTAATTTGGTGGAAAAAAAACTCAGTTTAAATTTTCGTCAATTTTCATGAAAAGTCATAGTATAGTATGTCTTTTTTCATGAAAATGTCGAAATTTTAAACTGAGTTTTTTTTCCACCAAATGAATCGACAGACTATACTATGCCTTTTTTCATGAAAATTTTCGACATTCTATACTATGACATTTTTTTACGAATATTTTCGACATGCTATAGTATGACTTTTTTCATAAAAATTTTCGAAAATATTCGTAAAAAAATGTCATAGTATAGAATGTCGAAAATTTTCATGAAAAAAGGCATAGTATAGTCTGTCGATTAATTTGGTGGAAAAAAAACTCAGTTTAAATTTTCGTCAATTTTCATGAAAAGTCATAGTATAGTATGTCTTTTTTCATGAAAATGTCGAAATTTTAAACTGAGTTTTTTTTCCACCAAATGAATCGACAGACTATACTATGCCTTTTTTCATGAAAATTTTCGACATTCTATACTATGACATTTTTTTACGAATATTTTCGACATGCTATAGTATGACTTTTTTCATAAAAATTTTCGAAAATATTCGTAAAAAAATTTCATAGTATAGAATGTCGAAAATTTTCATGAAAAAAGGCATAGTATAGTCTGTCGATTAATTTGGTGGAAAAAAAACTCAGTTTAAATTTTCGTCAATTTTCATGAAAAGTCATAGTATAGTATGTCTTTTTTCATGAAAATGTCGAAATTTTAAACTGAGTTTTTTTTCCACCAAATGAATCGACAGACTATACTATGCCTTTTTTCATGAAAATTTTCGACATTCTATACTATGACATTTTTTTACGAATATTTTCGACATGCTATAGTATGACTTTTTTCATAAAAATTTTCGAAAATATTCGTAAAAAAATGTCATAGTATAGAATGTCGAAAATTTTCATGAAAAAAGGCATAGTATAGTCTGTCGATTAATTTGGTGGAAAAAAAACTCAGTTTAAATTTTCGTCAATTTTCATGAAAAGTCATAGTATAGTATGTCTTTTTTCATGAAAATGTCGAAATTTTAAACTGAGTTTTTTTTCCACCAAATGAATCGACAGACTATACTATGCCTTTTTTCATGAAAATTTTCGACATTCTATACTATGACATTTTTTTACGAATATTTTCGACATGCTATAGTATGACTTTTTTCATAAAAATTTTCGAAAATATTCGTAAAAAAATGTCATAGTATAGAATGTCGAAAATTTTCATGAAAAAAGGCATAGTATAGTCTGTCGATTAATTTGGTGGAAAAAAAACTCAGTTTAAATTTTCGTCAATTTTCATGAAAAGTCATAGTATAGTATGTCTTTTTTCATGAAAATGTCGAAATTTTAAACTGAGTTTTTTTTCCACCAAATGAATCGACAGACTATACTATGCCTTTTTTCATGAAAATTTTCGACATTCTATACTATGACATTTTTTTACGAATATTTTCGACATGCTATAGTATGACTTTTTTCATAAAAATTTTCGAAAATATTCGTAAAAAAATTTCATAGTATAGAATGTCGAAAATTTTCATGAAAAAAGGCATAGTATAGTCTGTCGATTAATTTGGTGGAAAAAAAACTCAGTTTAAATTTTCGTCAATTTTCATGAAAAGTCATAGTATAGTATGTCTTTTTTCATGAAAATGTCGAAATTTTAAACTGAGTTTTTTTTCCACCAAATGAATCGACAGACTATACTATGCCTTTTTTCATGAAAATTTTCGACATTCTATACTATGACATTTTTTTACGAATATTTTCGACATGCTATAGTATGACTTTTTTCATAAAAATTTTCGAAAATATTCGTAAAAAAATGTCATAGTATAGAATGTCGAAAATTTTCATGAAAAAAGGCATAGTATAGTCTGTCGATTAATTTGGTGGAAAAAAAACTCAGTTTAAATTTTCGTCAATTTTCATGAAAAGTCATAGTATAGTATGTCTTTTTTCATGAAAATGTCGAAATTTTAAACTGAGTTTTTTTTCCACCAAATGAATCGACAGACTATACTATGCCTTTTTTCATGAAAATTTTCGACATTCTATACTATGACATTTTTTTACGAATATTTTCGACATGCTATAGTATGACTTTTTTCATAAAAATTTTCGAAAATATTCGTAAAAAAATGTCATAGTATAGAATGTCGAAAATTTTCATGAAAAAAGGCATAGTATAGTCTGTCGATTAATTTGGTGGAAAAAAAACTCAGTTTAAATTTTCGTCAATTTTCATGAAAAGTCATAGTATAGTATGTCTTTTTTCATGAAAATGTCGAAATTTTAAACTGAGTTTTTTTTCCACCAAATGAATCGACAGACTATACTATGCCTTTTTTCATGAAAATTTTCGACATTCTATACTATGACATTTTTTTACGAATATTTTCGACATGCTATAGTATGACTTTTTTCATAAAAATTTTCGAAAATATTCGTAAAAAAATTTCATAGTATAGAATGTCGAAAATTTTCATGAAAAAAGGCATAGTATAGTCTGTCGATTAATTTGGTGGAAAAAAAACTCAGTTTAAATTTTCGTCAATTTTCATGAAAAGTCATAGTATAGTATGTCTTTTTTCATGAAAATGTCGAAATTTTAAACTGAGTTTTTTTTCCACCAAATGAATCGACAGACTATACTATGCCTTTTTTCATGAAAATTTTCGACATTCTATACTATGACATTTTTTTACGAATATTTTCGACATGCTATAGTATGACTTTTTTCATAAAAATTTTCGAAAATATTCGTAAAAAAATGTCATAGTATAGAATGTCGAAAATTTTCATGAAAAAAGGCATAGTATAGTCTGTCGATTAATTTGGTGGAAAAAAAACTCAGTTTAAATTTTCGTCAATTTTCATGAAAAGTCATAGTATAGTATGTCTTTTTTCATGAAAATGTCGAAATTTTAAACTGAGTTTTTTTTCCACCAAATGAATCGACAGACTATACTATGCCTTTTTTCATGAAAATTTTCGACATTCTATACTATGACATTTTTTTACGAATATTTTCGACATGCTATAGTATGACTTTTTTCATAAAAATTTTCGAAAATATTCGTAAAAAAATGTCATAGTATAGAATGTCGAAAATTTTCATGAAAAAAGGCATAGTATAGTCTGTCGATTAATTTGGTGGAAAAAAAACTCAGTTTAAATTTTCGTCAATTTTCATGAAAAGTCATAGTATAGTATGTCTTTTTTCATGAAAATGTCGAAATTTTAAACTGAGTTTTTTTTCCACCAAATGAATCGACAGACTATACTATGCCTTTTTTCATGAAAATTTTCGACATTCTATACTATGACATTTTTTTACGAATATTTTCGACATGCTATAGTATGACTTTTTTCATAAAAATTTTCGAAAATATTCGTAAAAAAATGTCATAGTATAGAATGTCGAAAATTTTCATGAAAAAAGGCATAGTATAGTCTGTCGATTAATTTGGTGGAAAAAAAACTCAGTTTAAATTTTCGTCAATTTTCATGAAAAGTCATAGTATAGTATGTCTTTTTTCATGAAAATGTCGAAATTTTAAACTGAGTTTTTTTTCCACCAAATGAATCGACAGACTATACTATGCCTTTTTTCATGAAAATTTTCGACATTCTATACTATGACATTTTTTTACGAATATTTTCGACATGCTATAGTATGACTTTTTTCATAAAAATTTTCGAAAATATTCGTAAAAAAATGTCATAGTATAGAATGTCGAAAATTTTCATGAAAAAAGGCATAGTATAGTCTGTCGATTAATTTGGTGGAAAAAAAACTCAGTTTAAATTTTCGTCAATTTTCATGAAAAGTCATAGTATAGTATGTCTTTTTTCATGAAAATGTCGAAATTTTAAACTGAGTTTTTTTTCCACCAAATGAATCGACAGACTATACTATGCCTTTTTTCATGAAAATTTTCGACATTCTATACTATGACATTTTTTTACGAATATTTTCGACATGCTATAGTATGACTTTTTTCATAAAAATTTTCGAAAATATTCGTAAAAAAATGTCATAGTATAGAATGTCGAAAATTTTCATGAAAAAAGGCATAGTATAGTCTGTCGATTAATTTGGTGGAAAAAAAACTCAGTTTAAATTTTCGTCAATTTTCATGAAAAGTCATAGTATAGTATGTCTTTTTTCATGAAAATGTCGAAATTTTAAACTGAGTTTTTTTTCCACCAAATGAATCGACAGACTATACTATGCCTTTTTTCATGAAAATTTTCGACATTCTATACCATGACATTTTTTTACGAATATTTTCGACATGCTATAGTATGACTTTTTTCATAAAAATTTTCGAAAATATTCGTAAAAAAATTTCATAGTATAGAATGTCGAAAATTTTCATGAAAAAAGGCATAGTATAGTCTGTCGATTAATTTGGTGGAAAAAAAACTCAGTTTAAATTTTCGTCAATTTTCATGAAAAGTCATAGTATAGTATGTCTTTTTTCATGAAAATGTCGAAATTTTAAACTGAGTTTTTTTTCCACCAAATGAATCGACAGACTATACTATGCCTTTTTTCATGAAAATTTTCGACATTCTATACTATGACATTTTTTTACGAATATTTTCGACATGCTATAGTATGACTTTTTTCATAAAAATTTTCGAAAATATTCGTAAAAAAATTTCATAGTATAGAATGTCGAAAATTTTCATGAAAAAAGGCATAGTATAGTCTGTCGATTAATTTGGTGGAAAAAAAACTCAGTTTAAATTTTCGTCAATTTTCATGAAAAGTCATAGTATAGTATGTCTTTTTTCATGAAAATGTCGAAATTTTAAACTGAGTTTTTTTTCCACCAAATGAATCGACAGACTATACTATGCCTTTTTTCATGAAAATTTTCGACATTCTATACTATGACATTTTTTTACGAATATTTTCGACATGCTATAGTATGACTTTTTTCATGAAAATTTTCGAAAATATTCGTAAAAAAATTTCATAGTATAGAATGTCGAAAATTTTCATGAAAAAAGGCATAGTATAGTCTGTCGATTAATTTGGTGGAAAAAAAACTCAGTTTAAAATTTCGTCAATTTTCATGAAAAGTCATAGTATAGTATGTCTTTTTTCATGAAAATGTCGAAATTTTAAACTGAGTTTTTTTTCCACCAAATGAATCGACAGACTATACTATGCCTTTTTTCATGAAAATTTTCGACATTCTATACTATGACATTTTTTTACGAATATTTTCGACATGCTATAGTATGACTTTTTTCATAAAAATTTTCGAAAATATTCGTAAAAAAATGTCATAGTATAGAATGTCGAAAATTTTCATGAAAAAAGGCATAGTATAGTCTGTCGATTAATTTGGTGGAAAAAAAACTCAGTTTAAATTTTCGTCAATTTTCATGAAAAGTCATAGTATAGTATGTCTTTTTTCATGAAAATGTCGAAATTTTAAACTGAGTTTTTTTTCCACCAAATGAATCGACAGACTATACTATGCCTTTTTTCATGAAAATTTTCGACATTCTATACTATGACATTTTTTTACGAATATTTTCGACATGCTATAGTATGACTTTTTTCATAAAAATTTTCGAAAATATTCGTAAAAAAATGTCATAGTATAGAATGTCGAAAATTTTCATGAAAAAAGGCATAGTATAGTCTGTCGATTAATTTGGTGGAAAAAAAACTCAGTTTAAATTTTCGTCAATTTTCATGAAAAGTCATAGTATAGTATGTCTTTTTTCATGAAAATGTCGAAATTTTAAACTGAGTTTTTTTTCCACCAAATGAATCGACAGACTATACTATGCCTTTTTTCATGAAAATTTTCGACATTCTATACTATGACATTTTTTTACGAATATTTTCGACATGCTATAGTATGACTTTTTTCATAAAAATTTTCGAAAATATTCGTAAAAAAATGTCATAGTATAGAATGTCGAAAATTTTCATGAAAAAAGGCATAGTATAGTCTGTCGATTAATTTGGTGGAAAAAAAACTCAGTTTAAATTTTCGTCAATTTTCATGAAAAGTCATAGTATAGTATGTCTTTTTTCATGAAAATGTCGAAATTTTAAACTGAGTTTTTTTTCCACCAAATGAATCGACAGACTATACTATGCCTTTTTTCATGAAAATTTTCGACATTCTATACTATGACATTTTTTTACGAATATTTTCGACATGCTATAGTATGACTTTTTTCATAAAAATTTTCGAAAATATTCGTAAAAAAATGTCATAGTATAGAATGTCGAAAATTTTCATGAAAAAAGGCATAGTATAGTCTGTCGATTAATTTGGTGGAAAAAAAACTCAGTTTAAATTTTCGTCAATTTTCATGAAAAGTCATAGTATAGTATGTCTTTTTTCATGAAAATGTCGAAATTTTAAACTGAGTTTTTTTTCCACCAAATGAATCGACAGACTATACTATGCCTTTTTTCATGAAAATTTTCGACATTCTATACTATGACATTTTTTTACGAATATTTTCGACATGCTATAGTATGACTTTTTTCATAAAAATTTTCGAAAATATTCGTAAAAAAATGTCATAGTATAGAATGTCGAAAATTTTCATGAAAAAAGGCATAGTATAGTCTGTCGATTAATTTGGTGGAAAAAAAACTCAGTTTAAATTTTCGTCAATTTTCATGAAAAGTCATAGTATAGTATGTCTTTTTTCATGAAAATGTCGAAATTTTAAACTGAGTTTTTTTTCCACCAAATGAATCGACAGACTATACTATGCCTTTTTTCATGAAAATTTTCGACATTCTATACTATGACATTTTTTTACGAATATTTTCGACATGCTATAGTATGACTTTTTTCATAAAAATTTTCGAAAATATTCGTAAAAAAATGTCATAGTATAGAATGTCGAAAATTTTCATGAAAAAAGGCATAGTATAGTCTGTCGATTAATTTGGTGGAAAAAAAACTCAGTTTAAATTTTCGTCAATTTTCATGAAAAGTCATAGTATAGTATGTCTTTTTTCATGAAAATGTCGAAATTTTAAACTGAGTTTTTTTTCCACCAAATGAATCGACAGACTATACTATGCCTTTTTTCATGAAAATTTTCGACATTCTATACTATGACATTTTTTTACGAATATTTTCGACATGCTATAGTATGACTTTTTTCATAAAAATTTTCGAAAATATTCGTAAAAAAATGTCATAGTATAGAATGTCGAAAATTTTCATGAAAAAAGGCATAGTATAGTCTGTCGATTAATTTGGTGGAAAAAAAACTCAGTTTAAATTTTCGTCAATTTTCATGAAAAGTCATAGTATAGTATGTCTTTTTTCATGAAAATGTCGAAATTTTAAACTGAGTTTTTTTTCCACCAAATGAATCGACAGACTATACTATGCCTTTTTTCATGAAAATTTTCGACATTCTATACTATGACATTTTTTTACGAATATTTTCGACATGCTATAGTATGACTTTTTTCATAAAAATTTTCGAAAATATTCGTAAAAAAATGTCATAGTATAGAATGTCGAAAATTTTCATGAAAATAGGCATAGTATAGTCTGTCGATTAATTTGGTGGAAAAAAAACTCAGTTTAAATTTTCGTCAATTTTCATGAAAAGTCATAGTATAGTATGTCTTTTTTCATGAAAATTTCGAAATTTTAAACTGAGTTTTTTTTCCAAAAA